>PVJA010007147.1:0-69873 GCA_004027025.1 Myocastor coypus | reverse complement strand
TTTTTTTTTTTTTTTTTTTTTTTTTTTTTTTGTCTTTTTGAGACAGGGTCTCACTATGCAGTTCAGGCTGGTCCTGAGCTCACTTTTGTAGCCCAGGCTGGTCTCGAACTCACACCAGTCCTCCTGCCTCAGCCTCCCGAGTGCTGGGATTACAGACGTGAGCCACCACACCTGGCTTATCCAGGCACATTTTGAATGAATGAACACATCAACATGAAAGCTAAAGAGCATTATTACTCCATCATTTTAATCTATTTATTCCAATACTTCCCCTTCTATCTCACAGAGCTATTAACAGAGCTAATACAGATGTTATGGACTGAACTGTAATGTCTCCCTTTCAAATTCATAGGCTTTACTCTAAATCTCCAATTTGATGAAACTTGGAGATGGAGCTGTGGTCTCAAAATTCCGGCATCTAGAACCTTCAGAAAATCAGCTCTGTTGATTAAGCCCTACAGTTTGTGGTTCTATATTTGGCAGTCATGGCACATAGGCCACCTTCCCTTGCACTCACAATTTGACCAAGGTATCAACTCCAGGCTTTATGGAAAAATCACTGTTGACAGCGAACATCTCTTTCCTTCTGTGAACCTGTGTGTGTGTGTGTGTGTGTGTGTGTGTGTGTGTGTGTGTAGGATCTCACTACACTGTTCCAACTCAGTGATCCTCTGGTTTTTAGCTTCCTTAGTGCTGGGATTACAGTCAGGTACCACCACGCTTGGATTCCATCTCCAGCTCAGTGCATTCACGGGGGAAGGGCTAGCGCAGCTGCAGTGCCAGGGGTCAAACCCTGACCCCTGTGCTTGCCTAAACAAGCACTTAGTCCATTGAGCTATCTCATTGGCCCATCTTTGTGAACTTCTTTGATGAAACTTCATACTTCTAGCTTCCTCGGTCAGCAAATCTGGTTCAGCAGCAGGGCAGAGAGGGCTCTGGAAAGCAGGGCAAATGCCCCAGCGGAGTTGAGGGCATCTTCTTTCACTCTGTTCATCTTTCTCCCCCTGGAATGCTGCAGGCACCTCAGCACCTGCTCAGATGGCATCTCATCACTGTGCATTCCAGGAAAGGGCTCAGATGTTCTGGTGGCATCAGGCTCTACTCGGGTCAGCAGCTGATGAGTTAAGGATTCTTCACTACAGTGCTGCATAGCTGTTAGGTATGAGCTCATGAGTGTTGGTCCATCACATCCATGATCCGTGCCCTTTACTATGGGACTAAAGGCCTGTGACCTGCTACCAATCCTAATCAGAATGTTTCAGCCAGGCTTGCTGGCACACACCTGTAATCCCAGCACTCGGAAGGGTGAGGCAGGAGGCTTGCTGAGAGTTCGAGACCAGCCTGTGTTACAAAACAGAGCTCAAGGCCAGCCTGAACTGTACAGCAAGACCCTGTCTCAAAAAGAAAAAAAAAAAAGAATGTTTGCTCCAGAGGTAGGTGATAATCATTTCAAAAGATTCTATTGTCTTTGCCTGGGGTATAAATTTCATCTTGGACATATAGGTTTACAGCTCGTTGTTTTCTATCACTTTTTATAGGGGCAAAATAAAGATGGAACAATAACAAAATACATTGTTTCAGAGTCTGAATGAGAACCAATTAATAGTCACAACTCTTGAGGAAAACAGATTTTTTTGTTGTTGTTTAAAAATAAGGCCGGCAGAATGGCTCAGTGGTTTAAAGCGCCTGCTTAGGAAAGCTTAGGTGGCCGCAGGGACCTTGGTTCAATCCCTGGCACCACATGCTGCGCCAGCCCCGCCCTCAGGGCAGGCTGAGCCAGCCATAAAAAAAAAAAAAAGTCTAAAAAGAGAGAAGCTATTCACTGGCATTATGTTTTCCTTATTTCCCCCCTTTCTGATGTTTCCCATGACCCAGTACAACCTACAGTGCAAGATGGGTAGTATCTATAGTAAAACCATAAAGAAGCAAACTATACTCAGGAAATTACGTGGATGATAACAATGGTCATTTCATTCCTTGATATTACAAACGAATACTCTCTAATCTTTCAAAAAAGCAAGTGCTTTAGACCATTTTTCCCAATGCTTAACTGCATTGTAGTTGTTTTAAAATACATGTTCACATACACATAACTACATAGTGATCATACTTTATTTTTATAAAGCTCACTTTTTGAAAATGAATCATACATATTAAGGTGACCCCCAATTGATGTGGTTTTCTCTAGGTGATTTATTCAAACTTAACTCGTATAAATACATTAATGCGACAAGATACTTGCTACCTTTTTGTTTCTTTAAATCCTTTTAAAGAGCAGAAAAGTTCGTTCTCCTTGCTTTTGTTTGGGATTTTTCCAGTGCCTTGGAACCACACAGTCAAGGAAGCTAAATGGGGTTTCTGGGAATAGGAATGATATCACCAAAATCAGCAGGAAGAGCTGATGGCCCAAAGAGAAAGAAAGTCTTAGTTTTGCTTTAGATTCAACTCTCATTGTTATGGCTGACATCTAAAGTGGTCCCAGAAGCCTCTTGGGTTCTGAGGCTGAGCTTCCGGAAGGTCACTGGGTCATGGCAGTGCTGTAGCTGACTTGTTATTTGGACCCGGGGGCCTAGTTGGAGGTGGGTCACAGATCTGAAAGGGAGGATCTCCTTGCTGGGTCTTCCCTTCTCTGCAGTTTCCCAACAGCTCCTGCACAGGTCTTTTCACCACACCCTTGCTACCCTTGGGGCTGACTATGGACTGAAACCATAAGTCAAAGTAGGACTCTGCTGCTTGCAGTTGTGGGTGTTAAGTAGCTAAGATACTTGGTGCATCACCTGTAAGTTTGGTCATTCTAAATTTACTTAGTTTTACAATAACGTTTCTTCTTTTGCTGAGCTGCTTTGCTTTCCTCCAAAAATGTTACTATTTCCCTCCTAGTACAGATGAGTTTCTAGATCTTTAAGTAATTAAGAGAAAACAATAGATATCAGCTCAGAGTAAAAAAAAATGATACTTTTGAGAGAAAAAACATTGAATTCAAAAGAAGAAAAAGAGATACAAGTGAAGCATATGTAGCCTATATTAATCAACTGTATAGTAAGTCATTTTTGTAAATATATTCATAGTATGTATTTGTGATATATAATGAATAAATTCACATGGGGAGTTCATTCGTATACATATCACATCTTAATCCTTTTATCTTTCTTTTCCCTCTCTCCCCTCTTCTATCCCTCTATGCCTAGGTCATTCTTAATGGAAGAATGTGGCATCTTTTTTTTTTTTTTGTGGGACCGGGGTTCAAACTCACAACCTTGCACTTGCCAGGCAGGCACTTGTGCCTTGGAACTATCTCCCCAGCCCCGAATGTGGCATCTTAATGTGGCATCTCCGTTCATGTTAGCTGAGAAAATTTCTACTGTTGGGAAATGAGGTGCCACAGAACAGTTACTGCCTGCTGAATGTATTAATACTTCAGTAGAGGAGAGAACAAAGCAGAGCATCTGGCACACTGATTGTTAGTCATAGTGAAATCTCTTGCTAAAATAGACGGTTAGAACATGAAGGAAGGTAGCAAGGGAAGGAACTAGCAATAGTCCTCCAAAATCGTTGGCCATGTTTTTCCTCAGAAAATATTTTTTTGGCTCTGAATTTCATTCTTTACATTCAAATGAAGTGAAAAGTAGATGTGCATGCTATTTGATCAAAGCTCTGATTCTGTTGCTTTACTAATGTCTCAGTTTCACCCTGTTGTGTCTGAGATTCATGATATTGGCCTTGTAAATTGCTAATTATCCCGCTATTGTACCATAGATACTGAAAGAAGACATGTGATATCTGTGTCAGGCAAAGGCATTCCTTATTCTCAACACTTAACCAGTAGAGGCATCACTATGTTTGCCTCTGTTCATCTTGTGCCCGTCTATGTCACACAGTGAATCTAGGTGAATGCCACAGTTTAGTCTCTTAGTAACTTTTCTCTTGTTGCTGGGACAAATACCTGACACAAAATCTTAGAGAAGGAAAGGTTTATTTAGCCCACAGTTACTGGAGGTTTCAAGATGCTGCCTCTGCGTTATAGGGTCGGGAGGAGAGGCTGGGGTGCTGCTGTGTCCAGGATGATTCGCTCTATACCTCTGAGAAATCTCCAGGTTACAGGAAGAAGAATCTCTGACAGCGTGTGCTGTCAGTTTAAGAGTAGGTGCCTCTCTTGGCCACACCCCTCCAGCTGTGTGCTTGACAGCCCCATGATTTACATGAGGCTTTGGGAGAGACAACTACATACAAACCATAACCTACAGGTTTGTGTCCCAGCTAAGAAACATTGAGCTTACACAACTGGTTGCTTTTATAAGAATTAGTTAGTAAACCACTCTTTGGTCCAGTTTGAGGTATTACTTCATTCCTCAATGTTGTTTCCCTCAAATATAACGCCAAGAAATGGTTCAGGAAGTGAGACCTAGAGCCTTGTGTCCTGGTAAACCTGGTAAGATGTACAGGGGCATGAGAGTGAGTGAAGTTCAGTCGTGCCCAACATGACTTAAGATGCTTTATCTTCACTCTGGCTTCTCTCCTTGCTTGGAGTCACTCTCTATAGATGAAAGACCTAGTCTAGATAACTACCCAGAAAATTATTGAGCTCTGATGTGATTGGTCCTTAATGAATAATCATTGGGATGAAGGGAAACTCTTTGATTTAGGCCAGGTTAATTTCCGTTTTAAGGAGGAAAGATGAACTGCAGTTGCTTTCGATGAGCTAGTTCCCTGGGGTCAGAGCATCCATTTTTAACCAACCAATAGCTACTAACCAGTGGAGAGGAGTAGAAGATCAGGGAGTGAGCTGTTCTCTGCTCCACATGGTTTCTCCATGGTGTAATTTAGGACTTCTGGCTTATCTAAGAGTTTTCTGAGTCAAATGAAGTGGAGGAAGACAAAATAAGCTAGAATGCATTGATTCTGTTTCCTATACCTTAATTTTAGGACATCTTATCTATGCTTTCTATTCAACTGAATTATGTACAAATTACTTGTCAGAAATTATATTGAGATACAGTTCTCAATAACTCAAAAATAATCCCCAACCTCTCAGAAGTAATAGTCTAGTAGTGATTCAGACATATCAAGAAACTAGGAGAATGTGAGAGAAAGCACAGAGCAATGGCAACACATGGAAGGGGGCTCTAACGTAGATAGTAGGAGTTTCCAAGAGGCTTCCCAGGAGAACAAGAGGCTGGAAGGATGAGTGGGAACTTCAAGGTGTGGTAGGAGTGGGTGGGGACGAGTTGGCTTGGAGGAAAGCCTAAGCAGATGGAACAACACAGCAAGTTGGAGAAACTAAAAGTACTTCTGTGTGTCTGAATCATAAAACCCAACCTAAGGAACAGTGAGCAGTGGGGGAAGATGTGAGAAGTGGGAGGCAGAAAGTGTTATGTAAAAGAGCTTTGATGTTAGCCTCAGAGCCCTGCAAGATCTTAAACAGAGGGAAAAAAAAAAAAAAAAAACAATACAGGCATCGTGTTTCAGAAATGTCATCCTGGCTGTAGAGTGAGAAAAGAATTGAGAGTGGAAACATGCCTGGATCCTCCAGCCTGATTAGGAGATTTTCACAGTCTAGGCCAGGAACTGACGTGATCATTGCAGTGGGCATGGAGTGAAGGAACAGATTTGTAATGTGTTTCAAAATTGGACCCTGTCATGGTTTAGGGTTTTTGCAAAGGGAACAGTGTAATACAGGACACATTTTATAAGATTTATTTGTATAATCACCCAAAGAATCATATACAAAGAATGAAGGAAATCTGTCCATGTACTAAAAATCTAACAATCCAGCTGGGGGCTTGGATCCTAATATCCTGTGTGAGCCAAGTTGAAAACCTAGAGCTGATAACAATGTCACTCCCAAGTCCAGCTGGAGGCCTAGAGCCCACAAGTGTCTCAAATAGCCCTGCTTCACCGATTTGTGCCAGAAAGACCTACAGCTCAGTGGTGGAAGCTGGAAAGTCTATGCCAGTGGGATGAAGGATGTGTGCTAGCAGGCTGAGACACGTGAAATGGAACCAGGAAGCGATGCTCGACATAAGCACCACGGCTCCCCACAAAAGCACCACAGCCATCCTCAGCCGCTCCAAGCTCCTCCAAGGATGAGGAAAGCCGAGTTCCCATCAGGAAGAAAGCCAATGTGACAAGTCTCTCCATGAGGCTGAGCTGTACAGCATCTTTCCCTCTGGTGCCAGGAAGCAACACTTAAGATAAGGACCAGAGCGCCTCCCAAATGAACTTCAGCTGTCTTCAGGGACAGTGAGGTCTTGAGCTCTTCCTCTGATGAGAGCAACTAAGTCCACTGGGAAAGCCAGCGTGACAAGGTCCTCCAGCTGAACATCCCAGGAGAACCAGGAGCTTCCACCAGCTCTAAGAGCTTCTCTGGACAGCACTCTTGACAGCCTCTCCAGTTCTGCTTCTTATGCTGCTGGAAACACTCCCCAGGTGGGCCTGCCACACCCAGCTCCATGCCAGTGCAATTCGGTGGGTGCAACAACAAGACCACAGCTCTTACTGGCTAAGTGAATGCATTTGATGAGGGAAAGGGGAAAGTGCATCGGCCTGGAGCCAGGGCCAAGAAAAGAGAGAGGGGAAAGGCGGGGAGAAAGGTATTACACTTTTAGGAGAACACATTCAAAACCTGGTTGTACAGCATAAGGTCTACAACTTGATTAAATACCAGCAAAAGAGAGACACTAATAATTGCTTAACACAATGACAAGTTAAAGTATTAATACTCTATGTGAGTCTCATTGCAATTCTACAGGGTAAATGCGAGAACCCTCAGAAAGGAAGGTACGAAGTGAGGACAAAAGAGAAACAATCCGACTTTTCTGGAGAAAAACAAACATGCAGGGCTGGTGAGATGGTTCAGTGGTCTAAAGCGCCTGCTTAGGAAAGCTTAGGCAACTGCAGGGATCACGGTTAGATCACCAGCACCACATGCTGTGCCAGCCCCACCCTCCCAGGGCAGGCTGAGCTGGCCATAATGAGAGAGAGAGAGAGAGACAGAGAGAATGGACCAGTAGAGCAGAAAACTTGCAAAGAAGGGAAAGAAGAAAGACTTAGAGAGGCGGGAGGAAAGCCAGGGCCTTCTGGGTACGCAGCATATGGGACAACACAGAGTAAGGAGGACATGGTCAAAATGGGACATGTGACAGAAGAAGAGGTTACAAGTGACTTTTCCTATTGTGGGAGAGACTTGCACATGGTTTGAAGAGACAACAGAAAGTAGAGATAACAAATATGAAAAATCCTTTCATTTCCTTCTGTTCTCAGAGCACATATTTGTGTCGAACTTTGTTTTTCTTAAAAAAAAAAAAGAAAAGATTTGGCAAAAGTTAATTCACCCTTCTGAAGAGAATCAAATGTGTGGTATCTGCCTTGTGACCTCCAGAGCATCCGCAGGAGTACCAAAGGTCACTAGCTTCATTGTCCCCCTCCTCCCAGTGAGAATTATGGCACCCCAGGTCGCTTCTGGGGAGTGGAAATGCTTACATGTGTGGCTGTCTGTGAAGACTGGTGCACCTGGAAGTCACTGGAGGCCGGCACCACAGGGTAACACGGGTTTCTCCAGGCTCCTCCTTATTTTGTGTGTTTATGTGGATGACTGTTAAGGGAAAATTATTATGGGGTGTTAAGATGTTCCATTTGTACATTTTAGGTAAATTGTATTCAAATTTAAACTTTTAAAGTATTTTGTTTTCTATTTATTTTTTAAAAGAATTTTATTTTATTTTTCTTGTTTCAGAACTTTTGTTTGTTTGTTTATTTAGTTTTATGGCTGGCTCAGCCTGCCCTGAGGGCAGGGCTGGCGCAGCCTGTGGTGCCAGGAGATGGAACCTCTGTCCCTGCAGCCGCCTAAGCGTTCCTAAGCAGGCGCTTTAGACCACTGAGCCATCCTGCCGGGCCCCATAAAATATGTTGGAACACATATAAAATCCACTTTCAGACTGGACCCCCCAGATTCAGTCGACCAGATGACAAACCATAAAAACAGGAAGCTTGGAGTTGACACTGTGTGTAGCTGACTGTCTCTTGGATTCAGTTTTAAGAAGTTCAGCAGAAAGGAACGAAATGAAACACTTATTTAAATTTAAGACACCCCAACCATGCAATTTTATTTCCTGTCTTCCCTCTCTTGCGACTCCTCCCCCTCTCCAGGGGGAGATCGTATCACCTCGCCTCTCCTTTCTCTTCCTCTCCTCTTTAAATCTATATCGTAGTTCAAAAAGTACGTGTTCGGAGTAGAAGACTACAACAAAAAGTTTATAGTTTGTTTTATCTCTTCTTCTTACTGGATTACTTCTGTAGGCTGCAGATAGAAAAATACTCGGTCCGCTTGAACTCTTCTTGCCGCTCTCATTCATTCATCAGCGCGGAAACCGAAGCATCTGGACTCGCCCTACAGCACCCGGCTCTCAGGAAGCACGTTTTAGCAGGGGGGCAAACCCTCCTGCGTCCTCTCCTACACAGGACTTTAACCCGAGCCGCCTCGCCGCGCTTACAGTTTGGGAGGCGCTGGAATGCAATCTGTTAACGCCGGAGGACGTCGCTCTTCCTCCGCCCGTCCGGCCCCTGGGGACTGGCTGGGCGCGGCTGTCGCCAAGGTGGGCCGAGCGCGCGTGACGCAGGAGGGGCCGAGTCCGGTGCCGGCGACGGCGGGCGGGCGGGCGAGCGAGAGCGCGCAGTCACCGGGGGCCGGGCCAGCGCGAGCGGCTCTGCGGCCAGACCAGCGTCGTTGTCCTCGTCCTCGCGGAGGCTCAAGCCCGCGTCGCGTCCTCCACTGCGTCCGAGACCCTCGGCCCTGCGAGCTCTTCATGCTGCCCGCCTGAAAAGAAGACATGGGTACCGGGGACTGTATTTGCATTACCATGAGCGGAGGGGCGCCCTGGGGCTTCCGCCTGCAAGGTGGCCGGGAGCAGAAACAGCCTTTACAAGTTGCCAAGGTAGGAGCGGGGAAGGAGGTCCCAGCCAGCATGCCGGGGCCGGGAAGGAGGGCACCAAGCAACCTGTTGAGGCTTCCTCAAGTTCTGACCGACAAGTCTATGCATTACTTTGATTTTGGTGCTGGCATTCAGTTTCTCGAAGGATGTGTTGTTTTTTAAGAACAGAAATGTATGGTGAAGGTTATGCCGTTATCTAGCAATTAGTAGGGGGAGAAAAAGGGTGTCCTATTTAGCTGGAGAAGAGGACTGGCTCATCATCTGACCAGCACCCTGCCTCGGTTCTTCTCATCTGGGCAGTGCTCGAATGCGCCTCGAGTTCCCCTTTCGCCTCTCTTTACTCGCATCTAGTAGAGAAATGCTCAGTTCTGGCCTTAATGATTGGCTTGGATATGCTGGAGCCTCACACGAAGTGTCGATAGTGACCTTTATTATGCAGCACGCATGGAAAGGCCAGCGCTGGGCCATCATTTGCCAAGTATGATGAGAGGCCAGCAGATCTATTTAGAAGAATATCCTTTTAAGGCTTTGACAAATAAATGCAAAGCTTCGGTTAGCCTATTCCATCATGGGTGCTCATCTGGCTAAGGACTCAGAGAAATAATTCAAAGATACTTCAAATGTTCAGCAACCAAGACGGATGTGGGGGGGCATGCAGTCACTTAGTACAATGGTCAGTGTTTTTGTTGCCATTCTCTAGCTTGTTTGGAACACACTTAGCTTAGAATGCTACTAGTATTAGTCAAGGAAAGGCCTGTTTCCCAATGGACTTTTAGCTAAAATAAATTTAAAATGGATGAAAAAAAAAATATCCCCTCCAAGTTTTACCTGATTTTAAGGCCAAAGTGCAGAGTTGCGTGTAAGACTACCCAAAGGCAAAAGAAGTTAAGTTTCTATTTTATTCTTGTATTAAAACTGAATCAGTCTTTCAGAAATATATAGGGCACTGTCTTTGCATCCATTCTTTTCCCTGCTGCTTTTAAAAAATGTACCAAAGAAAAGAGTTTCTCTGAAATTTTCTGCTGTGGTACCCATCAGAAGACCTCTTTGTAATGCGGTGGTAGAATCCTGCCACCTAGGGGAGACCGTAGACATCAAGCGCGAGGCTCGGTCGTTTTGTAACTGAAAGTTCTTCAGAGATCTTCGGGTCAGCCCGCTAATTTTAGATGAACAGAAAGCCGGGAGAAGTCAGGTAACTCATCCGATGCCTTCAAGCGGGAGCTGGCAGAGGCATTAAAGGATTGGAAAAGGTGGCTTTCTTGGACTTCATCAGGAATCTGCAGCAGGCAAAGTCAGATAAAATGTCTTCGCGGGAGAGAGCATTTGTAGAATTCAGGAGAGGGAAGCAGATTTGTTCTGGGTTTAGAACAGCAGTTGTTTGCCTGGCTCTAGTTACTGAGATTTGGGTTCTAACTCCAGCTCTGATCTGATCTCTCCCCATCCCGTCTCATCGAGTGTGTGTGTGTGTGTGTGTGTGTGTGTGTGTGCGCTCTCACGCCCGCAAAGGAAGAGAAAGAAGATAATTTAGGAGGAAATTGGACTGCGTAAACAACGAAGTGTCTGAAAGCTCTCATTCTTTCTTTGATAACCGAGCCCCAATAATTGTTGGGCCAGGGAGATAGCGCAGGGGCACAAATGCGTGCCTAACAAGTGCAAGGTCCTGAGTTCGATCCCAAAAAATTGTGGGTAGTGGGTCCCCCACTGCACACCCCCACCCCCACCCCACTCCCATTCCCTAATGTGCTAATTTCAAACTACAGTCCCCTAGTGGTAACCCTTTAAAAAACTCAAGCAGATTGCTAGAGAGGGTACCATGGAGATGTTTGCTTGTGGGTAGCCTGTCTATTGTCAGGATTCAGAGTTCATTAGGCTACCTGAGGGTCAAGCAATGCAGTCCTAATGCCCCCCCAATCATCCTTTTTTTTTGAAACAGGGTCTTGTGTAGTTCAGGCTGGCCATGAGCTCACTTTTGTAGCCCAGGCTGGTCTTGAACTTGCCCTGATCCTCCTGCCTTAGCTCCCAAGTGCTGGGATGACAGGCTTGCACCACCATGCCCAGTCCCGATCATCCTTCTTGAAATACCCATGCAACCATTTGTAGTTAAAAGGTCATTACTGAAGCATCCAGGTAGGTTTTTCAGAAACAGAAGATGTACCTTAGTGGTGAAATACATGCTGGGCTAGTACAAGTTCCTGAGCTCAATCCTCAGAAACATTCCCTCTGTGAATATTATATAATTTTCTAACTTGTGATACTGTGACTACAATAAAGACTTAAAATATATTACATTAAGATGTTTGCTTTAATTTGTATGTGTATATGAGACAGAAGAAGAGAGCCCTAATAGCCTACAGTCTACCTTTTCCTCTCATTTGTTGAAGAAACTAGGGAGTTTTCTAAATATATGTTCTACATTACCATGGAAATGCTTACCTTCTTAGTCTGTTGTTATCTTAGTGCAGATGTATGTTTAATGTCTTACATGGCCTCATGAGATTTGACTTTTTAGTAGTAGAAAATTATTACACTTTCTGTAGGGAACTGGCCCAAGAATATAACACATTTCATCAATTTTTTTTTTTTTCACTCAAAACACTAAGTAACTCAATGAGTCAAACTCAAGTAATGGTTTCTTATGGAGTTCAAGGCGAATTGAGTGTCACTTGAGCCCAGATTTTTCTCACTCACTGGACTGGTTCAACTTCAAGAAGGAGGAGGTAAGGGAAGAGGCAGGAAGTCTAGATCGTGGGTGGCCGCCTGCATGGATTCTGCTCACAATTTTGAAGAACATGCAAAAGATTAATATGGGAGTTAAAAATGCATGAATATTTCTAAAGAGAAGAAACATTTAAATAGCACTTGAATGATGCTGCTTGAAATGAAAATGCTACGAAGTAGTTCCATAGCAAAAAGTGAGTTTTGGCTTGTGAAATATTTAAGAGTTTAATGTTTAGAGTTTTGATAATTCTGTCAATGGAATGAAAGTTTAATAGGCTGACATAGCACAAGAGAAACTAACCTAATTACTTCAGTGATCAGTTGAATAGCTTTGTAGCTCTGAGTAACTATCTCATCTTTTGAGTTACATGTTTAGTCACTTTTCAGGGATGCTTGAGTAGTTTTTATGTTGGACTAGCTCACTAAACTGTTCAGAAACCCACAGTTAAAGATCATGGACAGGAATATTAATACAACTTTTGAATGACATTGGAGCTGAATACCATAAAATGTTGTTTTGCTTTTTGAAAATAAACTGAATCATTAAAAGACTAAAATAATCAATACTATTAACCTGGATTTTTAAATGTTGCCATATCTTTCAATTTATATTCTCCATGTAGCTAACAGAAAGCAAACATTTATGATACTGAGTCACAGTGTAATATTAGCCTGCAAACTATCTCTGCAAGAGCTCATCCCCAGGAACACATTCATCCAGACAGAAAGAAAGCCCCATTGTGTGTGCTGATGCTCCTGCAGAAGAATGTTAGCATTTTTTCCTTAACAAAGCTCCTTGGGGACATGCACTTACATGACTATGTCTCTGACATGTTCATGGCAAATTACTTTAGAAAAATGTTCATAAAAAGAAGTGGGAAAAAATTTTGTTTTAAAAACAAATCCTACACACATTCAAACAGAACTCACATTTTGACAATAATGAACAAAGGAGTGTTCAGACTCTTTGTTCTTTATACATTTTAGTGTAGTTAGAAATCCTTTCTCTTTCAACCTTATAAACACCGATAGTTTTCATTTTCCTATTGGATTTTAGTTCACATTTCCAAGTAACTATTAAAATTGAGATGAAAACCCATTCATTTCACAAGGCAGAAATTAATTTAATGATTCTTATCTACTACTGTATCTGTAGTCTTTATAAATCTAATAAGATATGTTAATTAGGCAAAACATACTTCAAATTGCATAGTTAATATCCCTTATTATATGAACAAAGTGGCTTTGTAACATTTCAAATAGAAGAACCCCAGAGATAGTAATTTCTAATGAGAAAAAAGACTTTAATATATTTGAATGTGTATATTTGAGAACAAAGCTCTGCACTATGGAAAAGTAGTACTATCTTTATTAGGAAATACATTCATTTACATTTTAAAGTCAATTTGGAGATATTTCTAGAATCTTTTGAGGAAGGTTAAAAGAAGTCAATGTACAATAGGTAAACCTATTAAATAAATATTATTTTTAAAAATTCTCTTTTGGAATTTCATATTTGTTGATGGATCTGTATTCTAATGTAAATAGTGGCCATGCGTGAACTTCACTATTGTCTGGACATGGCACAATAAAGCTCCCATCTATCACGTACCTGCCATGTGCTAGGAAGTGTTCTAAGTGTTCTGCAGGTAATATCTCTTCCACTGTTCTTCAAAATTTAAGTATAAAGTTAGAGAGATAGCTCAGCAGGCTAAATGTCTGCCCTGCAAGCTCAAGGACCCAGATTCAATCCCCAGTACCACAAGCTGTGCCAGCCCTGTGCCAAGCCGACCACCAAAACTGGACATGATGGCATATGCCTGTAATCCCAGTGCTGGGGAGGCTGAGACAGGAGGATCACTAAGAACCCAAACTGCGTAGTTAGACGCTGTACAAAACACATACATACATACATAAAATATTTTAAAAATTTATTTAAAAGCCCTTAAGTATACATGAATAAAATATCTTTCATTGTAGAAATGAAGAAACTGAGGCACAGAAAGACTAAGTTGCTCACCCACAACTAAGCTATAAAAATGATTAGATCAGATATTTTTCCTTCCTTTTGTCAAAACCAAGTGCCTAAGAGACCAAGGTAGGTGAAGGTAGTCTCAGAAGAAAGTTCATAGGAAACAAGAAAGCCATTCCTTGGGATTTAAGAGATGTTGTATTTACTCTGGGCTCCAGGATGTGCAAACACCCCGAAGGTGATTCTGCTGTGTGATTCATAACCAATGCTACAGGAGAGTCCACAAAGATAGAACTGTGTCCCCACAGGCCCTACTGAGGGACAAATAGTCAGTGCTTTCCGCACTCACCTACTGTCCCTTTTCCTCCTGAATTAAGGGGAGGACCACAGAAAGGACAAGAGTTGTCTTCCGTGGCATTAGAAGTAGGTCATAATTTTTGTTTTTAAGCTGGGAATCAAACTCAGGCCCTTGTGCTTTCCAGGTAGGTATGTAGGCCCTGGCCCCTAGGTCAAGACTCTTGATGGGAGCATTTTTCTCGTTCTGAAGTCAAGAGAAGTAGACTTGGGGGAAGACAGAATATGTTGAGATGCTCCAATATGATTACTCTAAAGATTTAAAGATGGAACGTGCCTGTGAGAAGGGAGGCTGGTGATTTAGTTCCTACTTGCTTGTCTTTGTTGGTGAGCTTGGTGCCTTTATGAATGGGAGTGGATGACACTGAAGAAAATATAGGAGAATAAAATTGGAGAAAGATGCAGAGAAAGGAAAGAAAAGAAGGGAGAGGCAGAGAAATATGGAGAAGGAGAGGGAACGGAAATGGCAACATGAGTTTAAAACAGAGATCATCTTCCTTTAATACTCAGTATGTGTTCAAAATACTAAGCTGAAAGTTCTAGAGCCTGGTAACAGCATTCAAGAAACTACTTGGTAGACCAGGGGAGATTGTGCACTTCCCTAATGTCAAAAAATATCAGAGTACTAAAGTACTGATTCACGTTTTAAAAAGTAAAGGAAGTATAAAAACTGAGCTGTTGACAGTGTTTGCTCTACTCAAAGCCAAAACTTAATTCATCCTCAAACAGTGTCTTCACATGAGTTTATGGTAAATTTTTTGGCATTAAACTAAGTCCAACACATGTGGTCAATAATATGGACCTGTATGTGTAACATTTATTTTGAGCTGTGCCAACTCATTCAGTTATAAATACCAATATGGAGCTGTTTTAGTTCTTCTCCTAATTGCTTTCACTCCCGATAAAGACACATTTTTCCTTCAATGCTGTGGTGGGTACATCCTCGGTATTTCTTTTAGCTTTTGAGTATGAAAAAGTTCAGTTCAATTAAGTCTGTAATCTAATATCTGACCATAAATCTTATCCCATGCGCACACACCAAACATCATGGTCAGGTTTGGAGCCCTGAAAATCTAGGTTATAAAATAACCATATCTTGTGTGTGAGGGCTTTGCATGGGAAATGATTTCTACTTTTTCCCACTGCTAAGGTTAAATAAAAGGGAAACATTGGAGTGGGAAGATGATTCCCTTGTTTGTTTGAGTTTGGTTGTTCTGGGTGTCACACTCAGGGCCTTACAATGCTAGGAAGTATTCCATCACTGAGCTATGCCCCTTGCCCACATATATTTATTTATAACTTAATACCATGATATTTTTCTCTTCATTGGTTTTGTCTTTCTTTGGTAAATGCCAACCATTCAAACTTTCTCTCTGACTAGCATCCAAGTCCTGGGCACCAGGCTGGTTTCTTCTAGGAACTGTAACTGTCTCACTAGGGCAGAGTTCACCCACATGCGGCATCAATTCAGGAGTGGTCTATCAAGAAGTGCTTTCCAGCCCCTGGCTAAGAATTTGATCATTCTGAGATGAGTATGGCTGGGTGGCTCACACCTATCCACTTCCATCATGGTCACACATTCCCAAGAAGAAGCATACGTGCCTCCCTTGACAAATGTGGAAGTCAGTATGGAATGCAGAGGTGACATAATCAGCATATTTAACTGGATAGCATTTGCATGTTTTTCACAGTAATGGTTTTAAAGGACAGACATAACTTCCAAAATAATTTAATTTCCATCTATCAGCTAATAAAATTTCAAAATATAAGCTATTTATATATTTGGCTAAAAATACAGCTTGTGTTGCCAGGCATGGTGGCGCATGCCTATAATCCCAGCACTTGGGAGGCTAAGGCAGGAGGATTGGTGCAAGTTTGGGACCAGTCTGGGCTACAGAAGTGAGCTCAAGGTCAGCCTGAACTGCACAACAAGACCCTGTCTCAAAAAGACAAAAAAAAAAAAAAAAAAAAATGCAGCTTGTGTATATCTTATAGTTACCCAAGCATGTTAACATACGTTGTCTCTTTTGGTACCGGTTGGTTTGATAGTTTTTTTGTTTTTTTTTTTACTTTCAGAATTTAGATGGAGCAGCTTCATTCTGGAAAGTTAAAAAGCTATTTGTAAATCAAATACAATTCTTTACTTCTCTCAAAGGCATGCTGTCACTCTCTGTCATCAGCTTGGGTAAAGAGAATGGCTGTCACTTGGCACTGTTGCAAAAATTCCAGTGACTTCAGTACAGACTGTGTATGGAAGGGTACCTCACTAAATCTAAGATTATTTTTAAAACCATTGATAATAAATAATTTCTTCTTCCATCGGAATTGAAGAAAGGGATTAGAGGAACTGAATTCCCAAGCTAACAGGCAATAGACAAGCCATTTAATTTATTTTTAAATATACCTTAAAAAATTAAGGACTCTGAGATACCTGTGTTGATTCTACTAGTTTCAAAACAGATGCTAGGGTTGACAGATAGCTCAGTAGACAAAGCACCTGCTTAGGCAAGCACAGGGTCTGGGGGTCCATCCCCTACACCACCTGACACACAGTCCCGAGCCTGGACAGACTGAGCTTGCCACCAAGACCAGCTGTGGTGGTGCACGCCTGTACTCCCAGCGCTGGGGAGGATGAAAACAGGAGGATCACTGTGAGTCTGAGCTGTGTAGTGAGACTCTGCATCAAAGACATTAAAATCATGCTGTGCAGTTTTGTAAAAGCAATTAGAGAATTTCTGAATCGATTTCCTTAAGCAATTTTAAAGTGCTATTAATTCCATAACATCAAAAATTTCACCTGAAACGCAAAATGGTATTTGCTCTTTGAGTAGTATGTCATAATTTGACAATTTTAATGAGGACTTACAGTATTATATACATTAAGCACTTTCTTCTGATTTATGTGCCATTGTTTTTTTTTTTTTTTTTTCTTTCTTTCTTTCTTTCTTTCTTTCTTCTCACAGGCTCAACCCTGCCCCCAGAGTGGGACTGGTGCAGCATGTGGTAGTTGGGGATCAAACTGTGGGCCCTGTGCTTTGCTTAAGCTTGCCTAAGCAGGCACTTTAGACCACTGAAACATCTTGCCAGCCTATTTTCTTATTTTAAAAAAGTAGAGATAACCAGATTTTCAGCAAATAGTGTCTTCAGTCTTTGTGAAATTCTTTGGGTTGTGGTAGGTTACTGATGTAGTTTTTCAGGCAAATGTGTTTCAGATAGATGTACTGAAAAACTGTGGTAGACTTACCATATGAAACACTGAAAGTTACTGAGTTTAATTTCTCAAATTACGTAAGTAATTGTCTTCTTATCTTTGGCCTTTAGTTTTTATCATCCCAGCCACCCATGACTAGATTTTCTTGTCTTATTTGGAAGCAATGTTGATAAATTTCCAGAAATATGTGTTTACATAGACAGTATCCATTCCTTCATCACTCTCTTTTTCATCCCCTTTATCAAAATTTACTTGGCTTGAATTTCACTCTTTCAGGATACATTATTTTTCCCCAGGAAATCTGGGAAAATGGTCAGGTGGTGTTCCCCTTGCCGACATCTGATTGCATTTAGCAATATTTTCTGGAGATAATTTTACTTACATGATATTTATTGGGTACCAGGCATTTCCTGACTCCCCCTTCTAAACATAAGGAGAGTTCTAAAGTTACTGGAATTGAAAAGCTGCCTTATGGGTGTGCAACACTAAGTGGATCACACAAATAATGAGGACAACTAACGGGATGGCCCCAGGGTTGGCGCTCTGAACTCCTCTGTGTCTCTCTTCTGTGGATGAATCAGCCAAGTATGAGAACAGCCGTCTACATAGACTGTGGGGAGAGTTTTCTGTGATTCCTTAAATAAAGCTACTTGTCTTCTTCTGACATTATGACTAATATCACTTATGTAAATTAGTGCAAAATCATTTTATTTAAACTTTCACTTTCGGAATGAATAATTTAGGGAATAAAATAGAAACTGCAGGACAAATAAACAGGATTATTTTTTAATTGGATCTTCTAAAAGATAGTTTCTTTTTGATTTTCTGCTTACAAGATTCTCTTTGTCTTATTTTATTCACTCATTTATTTCTAATTTTCAAGTAAAATTATACATAACACACATATTTTATAATGTCTAGAATATACATTTACTGTCAAAATAGTTTATTTTACAGATGCATTGCCTTACACTGTCATTGCTTTTATGTAAGAACATTAGTGTTGACTCTTTGCAGTTTTCAAAACTATAATAAATTATCTCTAACTATAATCATTATTGCATAAGACAACATTCTTTTTTTTTTTTTTGTCTTTTTGAGACAGGGTCTCGTTATGCAGTTCAGGCTGGCCTTGAGCTCACTTTTGTAGCCCAGGCTGGTCTCGAACTCGCACCAATCCTCCTGGCTCAGCCTCCCGAGTGCTGGGATTACAGGCGTGCGCCACCACGCCCGGCTAAGACAACATTCTTTATCTTATTACTGCTGAGTGAAATTATGCATCCTGTGACTGATGTCACAATCCTCCTTCTACATAACGACCCATGTCTCTTTGAATCACGATTCAACTTCATTTTACTCTGATATAAACTTCTTTTAGATTCTGCATATGAATGACATTTATCTCTCTGTGACATAATATTTTCCAGATTCATCCTTGTCATAAGGCACAAAATTACTGTCCTTTTAATAGCTTACTGGTATTCTATTTTTTATTTTATTTATTTATTTATTTATTTATTTATTTATTTATTGTCTTTTTGAGACAGGGTCTCACTATGCAGTTCAGGCTGGCCTTGAGCTCACTTTTGTAGCCCAGGCTGGTCTTGAACTTGCACCAATCCTCCTGCCTCAGCCTCCCGAGTGCTGGGATTACAGGTGTGCGCCACCACGCCCGGCTTGGTATTCTATTGTTTGAAAAATAAGGTCTTTTGTTTTTTGTTTGTTGGTAAACTTTATTACGCCCAGCTCAGCCTGCCTGCCCTAAGGGGTGGGACTGGCACAGCATGTGGTGCCAGGGATTGAACTGCCGTCCCTGTGGTTGCCTAAGCTTGCCTAAGCAGGTGCTGTAGACCGCTGAGCTATCTCACCAGCCCCTGGTATTCTATTGTTTATAAAATTAATTTATCCATTGATCCACTAATGGACACTTAGACTGACCCCATTCATTGGCTGCTGTGAGTAATGACACATAAATATAGAAGTGCAGATGGACTAGTTGATTTCCTTTGGGTATAGCTCAGTGATTGCTGAGATACATGGTAGCTCTACTTTTAGGGTTTCTTTTTTTTGAGGAACCTCCATGAAATTTTCTATCTTGATGTACCAGCACACAGTCCTGATAACAGAGTGAAAGGGAACCCTTTTCTCCACATCCTCACCAACAGTTGCCATCATTTTTTTAAATGATAGCTGTTCTATCAGGAGTGAAATAATACCTCACTGTGGTTTGAGTTGCATTCTCCTGATGGTTAAAGCTATTGAAGGTTTTAAAAAATACACTTTTTGGCTGGTCATTTGCATGTTTTCTATTGAGAGCTATCTACTCTTTTTTTTTTTTTTTTGGCTCATTTTCAATTGAGTTATTTGTTTTATTTCATTGAGTTATTTGAGTTTCTCACATATTTTTGGATATTAATGTTTTTGTCAGGTCTATTGTTTACAAAAAAATATTCTCCCACTCTGAAGCTAATCTTTTTATTGCCCTCATTATTTATCTTTTTTCTGAAGAAGCTTTTCAGCTTGATGTAGTCCCATTTCTCAATTTTTATTTCTGTTACCTGTACTTTTGAGGTCAGATAAAAATAATCATTGCCTATGTCAATGTGTAAAGCTTTCTCCTTATATTTTCTTCTAGTAGTTTCATAATTTCAGTTCTTAGGTTTAATTCTTTAATTAATTAATTTTTTTTTTAAATTTTTTGTCTTTTTGAGACAGGGTCTTGTATACAGTTCAGGTTGAACTTGAGCTCACTTTGAAGCCCTGGCTGGTCTCACACTTGCAATGATCTACCTGCCTCAGCTTCTCAAGTGCTGGGATTACAGGTGTATATCACCACACCCAGCCTTGAATTTATTTTTTTATTTTTATTTTTTTTATTTTATTTATTTATTTATTTTTTTTTTTTTTGTGGGACCAGGGTTCGAACTCACGACCTTGCACTTGCCCAGCAGGCACTTGTGCCTCGGAGCTATCTCCCCAGCCCCTGAATTTATTTTTATATATGATAAGGATTAATGGAATAAGACCGGGGATATAGCTCAGCAGCATAAGCACCTGCCTGGCAAGTTACAAGGTTCAGAGTTTCATCCCCCATACAAGAAGAAAGAAAGAAAGAAAGAAAGAAAGAAAGAAAGAAAGAAAGAAAGAAAGAAAGGAAGGAAGGAAGGAAGAAAGAAAAGAAAGAGTAAGGAATAATGTTCTACAATTGATCTTCATCAAAAGGCCTTTGATTTGTAGATGTTCAGTTTTGTTAACTGCACTTATTGATTAGGCTACCATTTCCCGAGGTGTGCATTTGGTAGGTCTCAAGTTGGTATTGGTCTATTATGTTGCTATAATAGAATACTATGGACTAAGCAATTAGGGCAGAAAATAAAGATATTTCTCACAATTTTAGAGAATTCTTTTTCCATTCTCTTGAATGGTAAATCCCATTTCAAGGTACCAGACCTTGGGAAGATTTCTTGTGTGTCATAACAGTGCAGAGGCATCACATGGCAGGAAAGCAGGGAAGAGGCCCAAAGAGTAAAAGCAAGAGAACATACATGTGGAATGCGAGAGACCTTGGTTCTATAACAAAACCCTTGCTGAGATAACTAATCCATTCGCTCACTGATGGCCCAGGTCCATTCATGAGACCAGTATACTCTTCACCTTTTAAAGGTCCCTGTTCCTTTGATTGTGCATGAGAAGCTTTTTATTCCTTACTGTTTCTGTTTGTTTGTTTAGCAAACACAGTACTTCTAGTTGGCCTAAACTTCTATGTAGCCCAGGCTGTGTTGAGGTAGTTTTTGGCTGCAAACTGGAAACTTTTGGCTTTTTTTGCACTTGGATATAGATATTTTTCTCCAAGTTTGGAACTTTTCTACTATTTATTTAAATAAGATTTTTAGTTTTTAAAAATTATGTATTTATGTATTTATTTATTTGTTTGTTTGTTTAGTACGATGTCTTGCTATGTAGATCAGATTCACAGTGGTCCTCCTGTCTTAGACTTTTTAGCATTGGGATTACAGGCATGTGCCACCATGCCTGGTTTTGGCGGCTGGCATGGCCAGCACAGCACGTGGTACTGGGGATCAAACCCAGGTCATTGTGCTTGCCAGGCAGGTGCTTAGATTATTGAACTATCTCTCTGGCTCTAAATAAGATTTTTTTATCTTTATCTTTATTTACTCTCTTGACAGGTAATTTTTTTTTTTTTTTGAGCCAGTATTGGGAATCAAACTGAGAACCTTTCACTTCCATGTAGGTGCTGTACCATTGAACCATATACCCAGCCAAAAAAAGTAAATGTTATCTTTATTTTTTCTTTATTTCTTTTTTAGCTCTTTATTTTATGTTTATATCTATCTGTATTCTTTATCCTTATTTAACCTCTCTTAAAAGCTAATGACTATAAATTTTCCCTTTTGATGATACTCCAAATCCTATGGTCTTTCTTCATTAGTTTTCAGTTTTTTCCTCCTCTGACTGTATGTTTTCAAATAAGCCCTTTTTCCATTTATAATTCATTTCTTCAGCCTCAACAGTTGTGCTGTTGTTGCTCTCTATTGAATTCTTTCTTCATTTCATTCATTATAGTTTTCAACTCGAGGATTTCTATTTGGTTCATCATTATTACTTTAATTTCCTTGTTAAATTTTTTGTTTGGATTACTTATTTTTTCTTCATTTCATTTAGTTGTTTTTCTGAATTTTCTTGAAGTTCATTGAGCTTCCTGAAAACAAATACTTTGAGTTCATTGTCCAGCTGTTGTTACACCCTTGTCTCTTTTAGGTCATTCATTAGCATCTTGCTTCACTTGTTTGGTAACTCCTTGTTTCCAGGACTGTTCTTCATCTTTGTGCTTAGTGTCAACACCTGTGCATTGGAAAAGCAAGTACTTATCCCAGGCTTTTCAGTCTAGCTTTGTTGGGGAGTGTATTTCAATAGTAAACCTGTGTAGACATTCTGAGCAGGCCATCTGGCATGGTCCCTAGCCAATGATTGCTTCAGCCATTGAGATTCTAGAAGGTGACTAAGCCCCAAGCCACCATGACTGACACAGTTTTAGCCTAGAATTATCTGGTAACTGATGCTAGCATAGCATTGGTGAACACCTGAGACATGCAGCTCCTGAGTTTAGTGCAGCAGTGAGTTAATCCTGAAGCCCTTTCATGGAGGGCAAACTTACTACTATGGTGGCAGAGTGGCAAACTTACCATTATGTGTTGCTTGGAGCCCATGGTTACCGTCACTATCTGACAGTGCTGTGAGGCAGAATTCAAGTTTGTCTTGTGCATTCTGTGGGTTTCAGCCTGGTTCTGGGGTGGGCCTAGAGGCTCAGGTTAAAGATAGAAGCCTGGAGGCAGGGGACATGGAGCTCTCCCAATGTGTAGTTTCCACCATGATGAGTCTAGTACTACAGCCCAAGGCAAAGTCTAGTGCTTATTTTCCTGAGCAGGTGATATTTCTTTCTGTGCTATGTCCCTAGTGTTATGGAAGAAGTAACACAGTTATTATGAAATTATCCTTGCTACCCGCTTCAATGAGCCTTCATATTATTATACTGTAATCGAATGTTTTGATCTCTCATCTGGCTTTCTTAGCTCCTGTGAAAGTATTTTTGTTCGCTGATAATTGTTCAAATGGGTATTGTATGAGGGGGTGATCCCTGGAGATCCACATTCCATCATCTTACTCCACTGGCTTCCTCTGGGTGCCCATCTCTTTAAAAAAAAAAATGGCACGTTACTTTATTTACTTATTCCCAGTACTGAGGAATGAACCTAGAACTTTTTTCTGTTTTATTTTGAAATAGGATCAGGCTCAGTTTCCTGGACTGGGTTCAAATTTATAATTCTTCTATTTAGCTTTCTGGAGTTCTGGGATTACAGACATTTACCACCATACCTGGTTTACATGCTACTCAGATTTTAAAGCAAAAATCTCGTACAATCTAGATCATTTTAAAATTTTAAACAGAATAATAAAAAACCAATAAAAATAATACTGAATTTCAAGGCAAGATGATAGGAACTTAACAATGGTTATTATATTGCCTATTATTGTCTTCAATGTACTTGTTGAAATTATCAGATAGAGGCTGTAAAATAGGTCAAATAATATAAACAGTAGCTTTTCCTTTCAATGAACTGATAGCAATTAGTAACAAAATTACCTAAGATATATATTTTTTTTCCTTTCCCCCACCTCAGTTATTTTTTGCCTTTTGAGCAGTTTCTTTCCCTCTTGCAATGTCTACTGGACCTTTTGGATGTTATTGACAATACAAGTTTCTCACAGTAGAGAGGCAAGGTGATGTTTGCACATCTTAGGCTGATTTATTTCACGTATGAGCATCATCTCTAGTTGCATCCATTTACCTATGGAAGCCTTGAGCTTGCCTTTCTTTATAGCTGAGTAATACTCTATTGCTCGAAAATATCATATCTTTGTTATACATTCTTCAGATAATGGGCATTTGGATAGCCTCCAAGATTTAGCTATTATAAGTTGTGCTTCTATAGACATGAGTTCACATATATTCCTGTGGAGTGATGTTTTATACCGAGAAATGGAATAGCTGGGTTGAAAGGGATCTCTACTCCTACTGTACTGGGCAATCACCACACTGATTTCCAGAGTGTTTTCACTAGTCCAAGAGTAGAAGAGGGTCCATTTTCCCCCACAGCCCTACCAGCATTTGTTATTGGTAAATTTTTTTATGACAGCATATGTTTCTTTTTCTCTCTCTCCCCCCTCTTCCTCTCTCCCCCTCTTTCTTTCTTTCTTTCTTTCTTTCTTTCTTTCTTTCTTTCTTTCTTTCTTTCTTTCTTTCTTTCTTTCTTTCTTTCTTTCTTTCTTTCTATCTTCCTGTACCAAGGATCAAACTCAGGAACTTACACCTGCTGCTGCTCTATCTTCTCAGCCCTTATACCCATTGCTTCAGAGGTGTGTTGGAATCACAATGTTGTTTTAATTTGCATTTCTCAAATGACCTGTGCTGCTGACCATTTTTCACATATTTATCTGCCATTTGTATTTCTTCATCTGTGTAGTGTATGTTCATCTCAAATGCCCATTTTTGAATTGGGCCTTTGATTTTTTTTAATACTTAATATGTTCTAGATAGAATCCCTTTGTCTGAGGGGCAGTTGGATGAAATTTTTCCCCAATTTGTGCATTTCTTTTTATTTCTGTTGGTTATTTATTTGATGTGCAAAAACTTTTTAAGATGAGATCCAGGTTGTTGATTCTTTAAAACATTTTTTTCTTTCAAAGAACAACTCTTTTGACTCATTCATTGTATTGTTTTACCTCAGTTGCATTAATTTCTTCTATGGTTATGGAATTTCATAGTAATTTCTTCTATGATCTTTATAATTTCTTTGAGTTTTGGGCTTGGCTTGTTCTTCTCTTCCAGGAAGCCTGAGTTATAGCATTAGGTTGTTTTATTTATACTCATTCTGTGTTGTTGATATGAGAAGTCACCACTATGAATTTTCTTCTGAGGACTTATTTCATTACTTACCACAGGTTCTAGTAAGTTGTATTTGCATTTTTGTTTGAATATAGATATTGCTTAATTTCTTCTTTGATTTAATCTGTGACATCTTGGTTGTTTGACGAGGTATTATTTAATTTCCAAGTATTGTTTTTGCAGTTTTTCTTGTGATTTTTCAGTTTCATTGTACTGTGGTCAGAAAATGTGCATGGGATAATTTCAACATATTTGCTTTTATTTAAGCACATTCTGTGGAGTGGTATATGGTCTATTTTAAAGACCATCCTTTGAGCAACTGAGAAGAATGTACATTCTGATGTTGTTGGGCAGAACACTCAGTCAAGGTCTGCGAAATCCATTAGTTCACAAGTTTGGTTCAGTTCTGTAATTAATCTGCTGATTTTTTTGTCTTGTTGACTATTATTTTGTGATAATGGCATGCCAATACAATTGCGATATTATTTATTTGATTTTTCCTGTCTATTACTATTTGTCTTATATAGTTGGGTTTTTCTGTATTTGATGCATATATCTTCATCATTGCTATCTCTTCCCCTTGACATTCACCCCTCACAAGTGTGTAGTGACCTTTTTATCTATTTTGACCATTCTTAGTTTGAAGTTCACATTGCCTGCAAACAGAGTAGCTACTGCTTCTTTCTGGGTTCCTGCTTTATGAGTTATTGTTTTCCATATTTTTACTTTCAGTCTATAAATTTTCCTTTAAGTTTACATGTATTTTTGGTGTACAACATATTTTTGTTCCTTGGACCATTCACTCTGCCACTCTGCTTCTGTTGAATAGTGAGCTGAGGCCAGTTACATTGATGGTTATAACTGAATATAGGGCTTATTTTTATTATGTAACTTTTCTGCTGCAGGTTCCCTACTCTTCTCCCTCCATTTAATTGCTTGTGCTGCTTGGGTTTTTTCTTTTTTATTGTTCTTGGAACTGTAGTCATTTTTGTCTTTTTCTATAATACTTTTCAGTACACTTTGTAGTTAGTTTGGTGGTCATTAATTTCTTCAGTTGTTCTTTGTCATGGAAGTATTTCCCTATCAATTTTGAAAGATAGTTTTGCAGAGTAGGTCAACCTGGGCTGGAAGGTGTTTTTCTACCAGGATTTGAAATACTTCATTCCAAGCTCTCCTTGACTTGATGCTTTGTGTTGAGAAGTCTGCCATGTTTCTGATGAACTTTCCTTTATAGGTGATGTTTCTTTTCTCTATCAGTTTTTAATAGTCTAATTTTTTTCTTGTTTTACAACCTTTGTTTGCTTATTCACTCATTTTTATGGCCAGCTCAGCCCACACTGAGGGCAGGGCTGGCGCAGCATGTGGTGCCGGGGATCGAACCAGGGTCCCTGAAGCCTCTCAGGCTTTCTTAAGCAGGCGCTTTAGACCACTGAGCCATCCTGCTGGGCCCAATAGTCTGTTCTTGTACTAAATTTCTGCGATGCTAATTATTATATGTCTTGGTGTAGATTTATTTTGGTTAAGGTAATTGGTTTTCTGTATACAGATAAGTGAAGCATATATGTTTTTCTTTATATCATCTTTACATCATGCTACTGTTGACTTGTTGTTTCCTGGTTCCTTGCTATTTTTAAGAGATCTTACCTTTTGTGATCTTTAGCTGCAATCCTATCCTCCAAGTCTGAAAGTCTATCTTCAGTTTTATTTAAACAGTTTTGGCAGTTTCAGTGGAATTTGTAATTTCCTGGATTTATTTTTAAATATTTTACACATTCTAATTATAGTTCATTTGAGATTTCCATCATTTTCCTGTACTCTATTTTTTTTTTGTTACCTATTTCTTCTTTAGATATGCTGAGCAATTCTTTCATTATGGTTGTCATTGTTTTTCACCTGAGAGATTATTTCTGATTTTATTTCCCACGTAGTCTTCTAGAGTTGTATCTTTACTTTAGTTGCTATCATTTCAAAAATTTCAGATGTGTGACTTACAATTTCTTCTATGTCAATGTCTCCTAGATTTGTTCTGGATGTGCTGGAAGTCTGAAGTTGCATTTTTCTCCTGCATTTTGACATTTTCTATATAGTTTTTTGTTTTGTGATGATCCTTGTGAGCTTTGGCAGTAGGAAGCTATATCACTAGTATCAAGGCCACTCTGGGAAAAGTCTATTCTTCAGGACTATATTTTGTGTATGATATTCTTGGGTTGTGTCTGTCCCAAGTTCCTATATTCCCAACTGAGAGTGTAATGTTGGTTACTGTTTGGCTGTTACATCTTTTGGTGTAGGGTTTGTCAAGGTCATCACCCCCAAGATTCCCAATGTTGTTACACCAGGAAAACAACTGATTGTAACACATCGCACATTCTAGGTAAAGTAATACAGCCAGCAATAATGATAGTGAGCAAGCACAACTTAGAAATTGACAAACTGTGATACTACTAATTTTGCACTTTAGACCATAGGAACAAAGTCTATAGTTGTGTAACAGAACCAACCATAGATTCGGAATTTTTATGCAAAGAAGTACTTCCCCTTGTTAGAGTGGATTTGCCCTGGAGTCCAGCCATTTGCTATGTCTCCCCCTTCTCAGGTCTCACTGATGCTCTGTGATGGCTCCCTTGATGGCAAGGAAGACTATTTTTGATAATTTTATCATGTGATTAATGACATTAAGACCAAACTTACTAAATAGCTATAAAACTCATGCATTTCACTGGCACCACTGTTACAGACATTCTGCATTAGGGACAGCTGTTCCTCCACTTCCCTTGGTGCTTTCCTGCTCCTGCTATATCCAGCCCAGGCCTCATTATTTATCTCTTACATAAAACTGCTTTCCCTGATCTGGTTTCACATTTCTTAGATTCGTGCTATAGAGAACAACCAGGGAGATTTTTCCTAAATCACCTGTTACATCATTGCTTAAAATACTTCAAAGCCTTTCCCCTCCTGACAGCAAAGTAACCATGGTGTTGCCTTTTTCTTATTATGTATGGATAAATTTTAGGCACTTGATGAGTTATTTCTTGTAGAGTGTTCTTGCCATCATTTTACAAATATAGAACCTGAGTCTTAGGAAGCAAAGTCAAAAATTTAGGGTCATCTCAGTTAGTAAATAACAAGATCAGGACAGAGGCCAACTTCGTGCCACAGTCCATCCTCCTGTCAGCCACAGCGTGGCTTCTCCACAGATCCTCCTAGCCTCCTAAGGTACGCAACGTCTTCATAACCAGGGCCCTGCCAAGTGCCCAGCCTCATTGCTGATCAGTCTCCAGAGATGCTTTCAGCTACTTGGAAAGACCACAGTTATCTCAAAGCACCAGACATTTAGGTGTGTGTGATGGTGCACTGAGGCAGGAACATCACGAATTTGAACTTTGCATGGGCAAGTTAACAAAGTAATGAGACCCATCTCAACTGCAACTTCTGCTCATGTGTCTGTTAATCCATTCACCCAGTGCCTTCCAAATGTTTTGCTTGCATCTCCTAAGGCAAAGCAAATTTGAGTAAATTCTGAATATTATACTGCATACATAAAATGTAGCATGTATATATAGGTATATGAACTGCTGTGCTAATATTTCATATGTAGTAGAAAAATATCAAAAATTTAAAACTTTCTTGTTTGAAAATCATATTCTTTCATTTTTGGAAAATAATCTTGCTCTTTAACATATGTCATTTCATGCAGCCTAAAATAAAGCTCTCTGTTCTGCTAACCCTCTGGGTTATAAATTTTTCTCCAAATTTATTTTCTAAATTGTTTAAAATTACTTTTAATAAGAAATTACAATGCAACAATTTCAAAACACATTATTAGTACATTCACAATAATTGATATAATGCATATTGTTGTCCTCATTGTAGTTATACAGGGCACAGGGTATAGACATGATAAATTTATTTCTTTAATTTTTTTTTGTCTTTTTGAGACAGGGTCTCACTATGCAGTTCAGGCTGGCCTTGAGCTCACTTTTGTAACCCAGGCTGGTCTTGAACTCACACCGATCCTCCTGCCTCAGCCTCCCAAGTGCTGGGATTACAGGCGTGCGCCACCACGCCCAGCACTTTAATTTTTGATAAAATCTGACAGTCACATAGTTTTCACTAAAAACCTCTCGCAATCAGTGAGATTAACAAAGCTTTTTAGAACTACAGAGATAGCTCAGTGGTCTAAGCATCTGCCTGGCAAGCCCAAGGACCTGGGTTCAATCCCCCTTACTTCATGCTCTCCTGGTCACTGAGCCTGGGCATGGTGGCACATGCCTATAATCCCAGCACTGGGGAAGCTGAGACAGGAGAATCACTATAACTCTGAGCTGCGTAGTGAAACCCTGTACTAAATAAATAAATTAATTAGTTAATAAAAAAGAGAACACCTTATATACTGGTACGAAAGTAAAATTATAAATTCATTTAAAATAATACTTGTTTGATCTTTTATTTCTTTATTTTTTAAACTCATATTTTAATATTTAATTTCAACATATACTAACATATTTTTAATATCTTAATATGATCCTGTGAGGTTCATTGATTCAAAGGACCAGTATAATTTTACTTATTTTATTACTTGAGTTTAAAGACTGTCATAGTCTGGAAAGACAAACTCTTAAAGAAATGAATTGCTAGATTGTAATTACTTTTCACTCTCAAGAATCACTAATGCAAATGCTTTTTGTTGTGACAAATATTATAGTTCTGTCTTCTCAGAATTTACCCTTTTTTCTTATAAACTAATTAAAATAGGCTACATTTTTATATTTTATTATTAAATCTCACTATATATTTAGAAGACACAAAATCAAATTTTTTTCTATTTCAATGTGCAGTTATGACATCTTAAAAAGTTCACTTATATAATTTTTAGCTAAAATATCACTAAATTAGGGGCCAGGGAGATAGCTCAGTAGAATAAGTGCTTGCTTGGCAAGCACAGGTCCTGAATTCCATCCCTGGTACTAGAAAAAAAAAAAAAAATCAAATTATAGAAAGATTTCCAACAAATCTTTTACGTTTCATCCATTTCTTTATTTTTAAAGTTACCTATAAAGTAGTTCATTGTGAGAGAGCACATTGTATTTATTATTCTAAAATATATGTTGGATAAGAGATGAATAAGACCACTTATCCTCCCCCAAAGAGATAAATAAATTTGAAGTTCATTTTTAGGTTAAATAAAACTGAAACACCTTTAAGTTTTACAACTCTTTTTAGGAATTGAAGAGATGTAATGAAGCTTTTGTGGTACAAACTTGCACAGTATGTTAACTTTTCCTGGTAATCCCCCATATCCAGTGCAGCATATTTTCTAGATTGCAGTATAGTTCACATGTGAATTTCTGCGAAGTTATTTAGCTACATTGGTCAAGTCCTGTAGTAATTCTAATTGCTGCACTCCATCACCTTGTTCCCGAGTAGTACCCCAAGTGCATTCCATATGAGGCGCCTTCATAACTTCATGCCACAATCTTTTCCTTGTTAGTTCTTGCTCAAGCAGATCCCACATCCATCATTTTATGTGCAGTTTCTGTATAAAGTGTTCATTCTCAATAAAGATGCTGATTTTCTTAAATCTAAGAATCCACATAATTTTGACAATTTCCCTGCAGAACCTTTCCATATTAAGTTTCCAGAGAGTATTTCCTCACCTATTTTAGTATTAAACTAAATGTTCCAGAACACTATGGGCTGAGTTATACCACAGACATCTTTAATTGTACAACAAGCCTTCAATCTATGATTTGTAATGTTATTATTTATACCAATTTCCTGTGGTTTGTATTGCTGTTGCTGATCTTTAATAGCATTGCTTGAAAATATTGATTTGTTGCCATGCTGTTTTATCATAATGATTTTAATTTTATCCGTGAAGACCTTTTTAAAGATTGTCATTTGATTTAAATTCTGCAAAGTTTTAAATTGAGTATGTCTGATTTCAATCAGTGTTGAAAGACCTTATCAACAAATTTTTCTTGTGTTGGAAATTTAGTTCTTGAATGACTTCCTACGTCTGTTTACTTCACATTACCTTTTACTAGAGCATAGTGTGGTGAGGTTCCTCTGTAACAAGATAAAACTATATTCCAAGGAGTCTTCTTGATAATTTTGAAATTCCCGCCAGCTCTCACGTGTGGGTAGGCAGTCCTAATTCTAAATCCGCAGCCTGGCTGAGAAAGAATGCCTGCAGAAAGGCAGGGGAGAATCTGCTCTCCAATGTTTTTGTCTTTCTCTGTTTAAATGTGTATGCACCTCTGTTTAAATGTTAATACCTTCCATTCATAAGCGTTTTATTTTATTTTTTTTCTTTTTTTATTGTTTAAATTTAACAATGGTTATATTACATATTTTCATCATCAGATCAGTTTAGATTAATACATATAGGTATATAAGATTGATCAAACAATTAAACATTAACCTTTCTAAATCCACTGGAGTCATTTTGTGTTAGTTGAAACTAGATAATTATACAGAAAGTCACCAAAGCACAGTTCAAGAAGATCTACTGAAATATTCTGCAAGAATAAAAGCAGGAGAGGGGCCCGGCAGGATGGTTCAGTGGTCTAAAGCACCTGCTTAGGAAAGCTTAGGCGGCTGCAGGGACCGCGGTTCGATCCCTGGCACCACATGCTGCGCCAGCCCTGCCTTGAGGGCAGGCTGAGTCGGCCATAAAAATAAATAAACAAAAGCTCTGAAACAAGAAAAAAAAAAAAAAAAAAAAAAGAATAAAAGCAGGAGAAAGCTTTTTTTCCCTTCCAACACACTGTAAAGTCCTTTTAGGTGAGGTCATCTGAAGTACTGCTTGAGATGAAAAAGTTACGCAGACCGGGATGCCACTCTCAACATGTTTCTCTCTCGCTCTCTCTTCTTTGTGTATTTAGGTCAGGGTTTACAGCGTCTACTGGGTCTCACTATTATATCAGACTTGTAGTGATTCTCCTGTTTTCAGCCTCCCAAGAGCTGGGATTACAGGCGCACGCCACCATGCCCAGTCTTCATCGCTATCTCAGCGTGCGCCAGGACCGAGGCCACCGTGGCACGGTCCAGGCGCTTTAATCCGCTGAGCTATCAGGCCGACCTGTCAGTTTATATGTTAAAAGCAGATTAAGTGTTAGTTAGTGCTCATCTCTGTTTCACTTTGCACATGGGAATAAGTGTACATTAAGGGTTCAGTTGGCCTTGTGGATGGACGGGTGGAGCCATCCAGGCACAGAACACTCCAGGTGCATGAAGGCAGAGCCAGAGCTGTGCTTAGAGTGGTCCAGAAATGCTAGGGAGGCGAGTGGAGCTGGTTTATACTTATCACGAGAAACTGTTATAAGAACTCCACTCTTCCACACTGATAAAAATGAGTAACTCTCTCTCTCCTGGGAATCTTGGCTGTGTAATTATTTTTCCCACCATTAAATGATTAATATACTGGCCCTGTGAGAACAACTTTGTGGGTTTTATACTTCTTCTTTGGTGATTTCAGCTTGTCCCGATAGAACAGTCTCCTGCACAGTCTCTAAAACACTTTATTTAAATGAATAATCACCACTGTTTCTTTTGCAGTTTGGATAAAAATAACATTAAAGTAACATTTCCTCTTCCTTTGAAATTGATTCTCCCCATGAGAGAAGAAGAATTTAAGGAGTTGAAGAGAATTGGATACATAGATCCTTTTTATTTTGACCTTCATGTCAGGCCTAAGACAAAGAGAAATTAATTATATTTTCTAATGCATCTTAATTTCAGTTTTCCTTTAAAAAATGAGATGGTCTTATTGAGATATTGTTTGGAAACTGAGCCACGGAAAAGCTGAAAACATTTTGGTGCTGGCTATGATTCACTATGTAGCTCTAATACATTTTAGAGCCTTTGTCTCTTCATATGTAACATGGACTGTTCTACAATGAGTCTGCTGCTTTTGTGGGCATAAGAGAGGAATATTACTCAGTGGTGCAACTGAGGGATGTAAGACTCAAATCACCTGTTAATAACATACTTGCAAGACCGGGTAACTATTGTGGATTAAGACCTTTGCCTGATACAAAATAATCATAGGGCAAAGGGGTTTATTTTCATCACTTTTTAAAAGACAAAGAATCGCAAAGGCCTTCTGTTCCAGTCTCACTTTCTTCAAAAATTTGGAACAGCAGTAATTGAATCTGACTCTCTGGATTATTCTAGATCCACAAGTGAAAGTCAAGAACCCAAGATGCAGACACAATTTAAGATGTGTGTGTCATGCCGCATAAGCTTTCATTTTTGTTAAATGCAACAATTCCCAAAAAGATGATTAAATTTGTCTTTTGTTAACTGAGAATTGCTTTAAGATACAGTTTAATGTGATGGTTCCTAAAATTATGTGTTTTAAAAGACAAAATAATCATCCCCCTTAGAAAGAGCACAGATTTTTAAAAGGAAATGCTTTGTGCTGTAAAGAATTACTTGCACGTGGCTCTGAGTGGCACAAGTGAACGTAACTCTTTCTACCACGTTAGCCTCTGTGCTTCAGCTTCCTCCGTGATGAAATGGAGATGGTGACACTACCTATTTCCAAGACTTTCAGGGGGGCCTAGGTTATACTCAAAAGTTATTTAGCATACAGGAGACTTTTGAGGCTTTAAATCACTGTTACATGTTTGTGGTTATTCTATTTAATCAACTTCTCTGAAGTCAGGGCTGCAGAGGCCTGGATGTCACTGGAAGGGTTCCTGACGTCCTTGGGGTCCCTCTTTGTGAGGTGGAACTTAATCGCTTCAGAATGTTGCCTCCATCGGCCTTTAATTGGAAGCAACATATGGAAATCATCACAGGGGAGAAGAAGTCATTTGAAGTGCTTAGGAAATATAAGGGAAAATAAATTGTCTCTGCTAAGTAAATATAGGACATCGATCTTCAAATAGTCAGGAAAACTTGGTGCCAGGGCCTTTGGCAGAAGCTAATGAGCATTCCTTTTACCCCTCACCCTTCCCTTACATCTTGTCTCCTATATTATTACTATATAAGGTTGCTTTTTCTAACTATGTGATACTACATGAAACTCCTTGGTGTTTTAGGCTTTTCAAACAATGGTGAGTTATTTTCAACAGTCAAGATCCAACTGCAATGAAAAACAAAATCTGTGAAAGCAGAGACGAATCATACCATCAAGGTCATTATTTCTTTATTTCATGAAAAACATAACATTTTCCATCGAATAGTGCTCAGCGTGACTCCTATTAGATTGAATTGTGTAAATATTATATTACGTCTATTGGCTGATGCAGGAAGTCAAAACACAGTGATCCATTTTCAGGTCTCAGTCTATTGGCTGCCTGCCCACCAGATGGGGAAATGTAGATAGATGGGAAGAGCTTCAGCCCAGAGCAGAGCTGCAGCCAGGGAGGAAACACATCACTCCGGCCCGGCCCCTGAGTCCAAGCGAGCCTCGTGCTGGCCAGGTTACCGTGGACCTTCTCCTCTCCAGACGCAGGGCTGAGAGCAGACAGACACACATTCAATTAGGCTCCCATTACGGTACTGATTCCATTATGGTCTCCATTAACCTCAAGTACTCTGGCCCTCACTTCTTTTTCTTGACAAGAAAAATTTAGTTTTTACTGCCCCCAGCCTACTCATTCTGCACTTAGTCTTTTGTACATCCCTTACCTCCATAGCTTGCCAAGCAAGACCTCAAATCTGGTCTTACTGTATTTGCATAATAAAGAGAGGGATGCCTGGTGTGAATGCGTGTGTGCACATGTGCGTGTGTGCATGTGTGCATGTGCATGTGTGTGGGTTTATGTGCGTGGATGTGTTTTTTATTCATCGATGAGAGGAACCAGTGTGTCAGTTACATTTTTCTCATTGCCGAAACAAAACACCTGACAACCAAAGTTATGGCACACAGGAAAGGGTAGCTCACGGCGTGTAGAGGTTCCAGTTCGTGGTTGGCAGGCTTTAAGGCAGAGTGCCATGGCAGGGGGCACTGCAGGTTAGGAAACATTTATGGAAGGCGGAAGGCAGAAGGCATCACAGCTGTGGAGCAGCAGGCAGCAAGTGACAGCCGCAGCCCTCTTCCTGTTCCTTCTGTTCTACCCAGGCTCTGTGCTCCTAGTACTCCCATCCAGGCTGGGCCTTCCCATTGCCCACACTTAGAACCGCGCCACACCAATCAGTGGACTAAGCTAGTAATCCCATGCCCCTGATCGCTGCATCATACACGTAGCTCAAGCATCACATGCTTTGGATCCAGCCACCTCTGGAAAGCTCCACTTATGACCACATGAGGTTTTGAGGGGAAGTCCACACACAAGCCATAACACTAGGAGAGCAAGTTGCTTTACGGTAATGCAAATGGCATCATGTGATTCTCCAGGACTGTGTTTGATAGTCCAGCACTTCACCTATGGCATCTCCCAGGCAGGATTTGTACTCTTTCATTACCATCTGGCTCTCCAGCCCAGGCCACCTTCCCAGTCTTCTTGTCTGATGAACTTGCTTAGTCCAGGCAGTGGTGATCCTTCTGCTCCTGGACCTGTCATATTTGTCCTCCCACGCAGTCTCTGCCAACTTGGCCCTTCGTATTTTTCTGAATAGAATGTTCCCGTTTATTTCTCCATACACACTGTAGATGTGCAGTAAAGATTTAATATTTTATCTGATTGATTAGCAGGAATTCCTGTTTATAACTTTATCTATGACAAACTGCATTCAGTTAAGAAACAAGCACAGATTTTTTTGGAAAAAGTTTATAAATTTCAGGGGCCCGGCAGGATGGCTCAGTGGTCTAAAGCACCTGCTGAGGAAAGCTTGGGCGGCTTCAGGGACCGCGGTTCGATCCCTGGCACCACATGCTGTGCCAGCCCTGCCCTCAGGGCAGGCTGAGCAGGCCATAAAAATAAGTAAATAAACAAACGAAAGTTCTGAAACAAGAAAAAAATTAAATAAAAAATAAAAAATTCTAAAAAAAAAGTTTATAAATTTCATTTGAACCTTGGAGGAGGAAGACACCAATTAAGGCTCATAGTTTGTGCTGAAGAGAAATGGGAGGTGGAAGATGCTGCCACTGCAGGAAGGGAGGACAGGACACAGAGCAGGTGGAGGGGCAGAGGGAGCAGCCACTGGAACAAGGACGTCCTGACCAGCCAAGGGGAGCTGTCAGGTCTCACAGTGCCAGGGATTTTTCATTCTTTGGTGTGGCTTCCTACATGTTGCACTTAGGAACAAATTGTTTTTATTTTAATGCCATTTTATAGAAACTTGTTTCTCATTTGTATTTCTAGTTAAAATATTTGCATTTTCCCCACCTCTGTTCTCACTCAACTCTTTGCAGCTAGAACTGTGTCTTCTCATACATACTGGCTTCTTCTAAAATAGAACTTGTCAACCTAGATGATTAATAAACATGTAAAAAGTTACATGAGTCAGTGTGCAATGAAAATTTTTTGGATTAATAAATGAATTTACAAATGTACATGTCTCATTCTTAGAGTAAGGTAGCAATTATTTTTTTTTAATAATTTTTTTTTAAATTTTTTATTTTCATTTATTTTTCTTGTGTCAGAACCTTTGTTTGTTTATTCACTCATTTTTATGGCCGGCTCAGCCCGCCCCGAGGGCAGGGCTGGCGCAGCATGTGGTGCTGGGGATCGAATCGCGGTCCCTGAAGCCACCCAAGCTTTCCCAAGCAGGCGCTTTAGACCACTGAGCCATCCCGCTGGGCCCCAAGGTAGCAATTATTTAAGAAGACTGTTTTTGTTGAGATTTAATCTTAGGATTTTCTATTTTTAGAACTTTTATTTTTTTATTTTTTTAATTTTTTTTCCTTGTTTCAGAACTTTTATTTGCTTATTTATTTACTTTTATGGCCGGCTCAGCCTGCCCTGAGGGCAGGGCTGGTGCAGCATGTGGTGCCGGGGATGGAACCATGGTCCTTGCAGCCGCCTAAGCTTTCCTAAGCAGGCGCTTTAGACCACTGAGCCATCCTGCTGGGCCTTAACCTTAGGATTTTTGAAAATAGAAAATATATTTAAAGAGTAATTAGAAGAATGACATGTTTTACAAGTGCATGTTCATATTTTTATTTGATATTATGTAATAATAAGGTACAGATCCAACCAGGTCAGTGAAGTGACCGTAGATTAAGTTGATAATCAGGGGATCTGGATTCTCCACATGACAAATGGAGAGAATTTGACTTTTTAATACCTTACCTCTGTCACTGAAACTAACTGGCTTTTCGCTGTTCTGCTTATGAAATGAGAGACTGAAAATGGTGGATTTTAAAGTTCATTTGGACCAGAGTCTATGTTAAATGAAGAAGGTAACAAGTAAAAGATTAATTAATTAATTGATTATTGATTAATCAATTAATTAGTAGTAATGTTTTAATAGTAAAAGCTTGGATAGAAAAACATTATCGCATACCCTTTTTCTTTTCTTCCCATATTTCAGTTCTACCCAACTTCCAGATTGTTTTGTGATATAGTTTGCTTTCATAAATATGACCAATATCTCAGGGCAACAGCCTAGAGACACTGATGCTGAGGAAGCTGGCACTTGTACCTTCCCATAAAAGTATCAGTAGAGGATGATTAGATTATTGAAAATTTGGGGGATGGTGATTTGGCTCAGTAGTAGAATGCTTATCTAGCAAGCTGGAAGCACTGGGTTTGGTCCTTGGCACCAAAACCAAAAATAAACCTCCCCTAGATTATTGAAAATTTCATCCTACAGAAAAAAGTTTTGATGTCTCTCTTCTGAGATATATGTGAAAAGGGATTGTACGTATGATGAGCCATGTATAAATGTATTAATATACTCATTATTACAATACTGTTTTTCTCATATAAAATCAGCTACAGGAGAAGACCTTGCTTTTAGTAAACTGAACCATAACTAAAATGGGGTTCTTATAATTCATATTTTTGATTAAGTTTCATAAAACTTTATAAAGCATTGGGGCTGGGGAGATAGCTCAGCAGAATAAGCACTTGCTTGGCAAGTGCAAAGACCTGAATTCAATCCCCGGTTTTGAAAAAAAAAAAAAAAAAAGGCTTCATAAAGCTTTTATTTTGTTTTAGTATAGTTTATATTATTGATTCTTACTGTTATTGAAGGTTCCCCAATATGTCCTCTTTATAGAAAACAAGATCCTAATCACTTACCTTTTCTGATAATGAACTGGGTTATGTAAAGCAGCTGAGGAGTGGCCCCCTCCAGTCCCCTGTGGACTCACTGGTGATGCAGAAAGGCTCCAGCACACTCGGCTGCCTGGCTGGAGTCCAGCTCCTGGGATGGGCTGCACCACAGCATGAGCGCATGGCTGTCCAGGGCTCTGGGACATTGACCCAGAGGAGTTGTGGCTGTCAGCTTAAGGCAAGAGGTGCTGAATGTAAAAGATGAGGTGTGTCTCAGGCTTGTGGGCATCCAGGGAGCAAAACCTGATAGAGCTGTGGACATCTATTCTATTCCCATGGGCTTTTGAACTTTGCATTGGTGATGAACTTGTTCCTGAAGGAGTCTGAAAACCCAGTTTCAGGAGCTTTTAATCGGGAGTTGACATCCTTGGAGGTTGTGGGAGAGAGGAGAACTTGTTGGATATGAAGGTTCCTGTTTCCAAGCTTGTTTAAGGAGTCTCTTATTCCAATAGATTTCAAAGTCCATTCTCGAGTAGGTGACAGTCCCTGGAAGCACTTCCTGTCAATCTCAAGAGCCCTAACTGTGCCAGACTCCAGGTGATGGTTTGGAGTTTCAAACTTTCTGGCTGTTTCTTTTTGTACATAGATGAAGATGAAACGCTTCCATGCAGAGGCTGGTGGGTGCCGCCCACCTTGGATCAGCACTGGGGAGGCTGCTCAGAAGCACGGGAGTGAATGCGTCTTTGAGGACAGAGGACAAGGGGATGAAGGAGAAGGAAGTGGAGACAACATATGCATGGCTAGTGGGGATCCGGAGCCAGCAAACTTCTGATTATTTGTACCCATGGGAGCATTGTGATTGTGATCCTGTGTGTGTGGTTCCCAACTGGGGCACACCACCTGGATCTGCACCTCCTGCTCATGCTTGACGTTGTTGTCCATGTCAGAAGCTATCTGTCAACTCACATGGTACAAGGGAGATGACACAGCAGCTGCACAATGGCTTTGCCCCCCACCCCCAGTGTGTTCTGGTCTCTCTGTTTTCAAAGACAGGCGACCTGAACACAATTCCTCTCTTTTCCCTATTCTGCTTCTTTTTCTTTTACAAAGTCTATGTTCTACATGGCCCATAAGTCAGCAATCTAGCTAAAGTATTGAAGCTTCACCCATCCCTTTAGTTTCTGCTTTTAACCATTTGTACTGTCTTTGCAGAATCACATGTTGTTGCTCACTTTTGTTTTATCCTGAAGAGTGCTCCTGGTGTGGAGGGCGATGTGATACTTGTCTTCTGCTAAATGTGACCCTGCAGCCTCAGTCATTGCCTTTGGATCATTTCCACCACTTGGCTGGACAATATTATGAAAAACAATGTCTGTGGAGAGTGCAGACAAGATCACCCAGGTCTGCTTTCCCTGAGCTGTGATGGGGTTGCGCTTTTTCCTCATGCTCTCTAACCTGCATTTCATTTATTTTTCTTTTTGTCTTTTTATTTGTTTGGTACAGAGTCTTGCTGTGTAGCAGGGCCAGCACAGAATGCTCTAGTCGGGATTGAACATGGTCCTTGACCTTTCCAGGCAGGCGCTTACACCTCTGGGCTGTCTCCTCAGCTCCTAGGCAGCCTTCCCTCCAACCTCCACATGGACCTGTCAGTGTGACCTGTGTCCCACTGACCCTGTGTGACATGTCTATGCTCATGGCTTCAGGGCTTTTTGTACCACACATCTCCCTTTTTATAGCTTCCCAAATCCCTTCCTCTTCTTGAGTGAAGATGCTCAGAAGTGAATTGTTTAATTGTGTGTTTAAGGGAAATGCTGTATATTTAAGCACGATGCTGGTAGTTTTTGTTCTTTGATAGGACAAACAGGGAAAACAGATTGCTTGGTTTTTATTTTAAAGAGATTTTCAGGGACTAGTAATGTTCGAGGATCTTATTCAACTACTCTATCTTTTCATAGGAAGCCAGACTGCTTTAAAGCTAAACATGCGAGTGGGAAAGATAAACTGAAAGGATGAGAATCCAACAGTTCCTTTTAAAATTAAGTTTTTTTTTTTTTTTGTAAAAAAAAAAGCACCAGAGTAAATCTTTCCTCTTAAGTAGCTAATTTTTTTTAGTAAACCTTTAAAGTATAGTTCAAACCCACATATTTTGCATGAATCTTTCCCCTAATAAAACATAAATGCTTTAATTTCTTGAGATTGTGCATGTCCTATCTGTAAATGTCCAAGTATTTGGTCCTTGATCCTATTGTGTTGATTTATGTAATTTTTTATGTGTTTTTTTGTTTTGTTTTGTTTTTTTCCTCACAAAGAAAAGAGTCCCTTAGGATCAGGCCATTTGTTTTACATTTCTTTTATCTGAAGAGCTTTTTTTTTTTTAATGTGACATTTTCAAAAACACAATAGTAGTACATTCCCAATAATTGACACAATGTATATTGTTGTCCTTACAGTAGCTATACAGAGCACAGGGTGAAGATATGATAATTTTTCTAATCAATATTGGTACAAAAAATTTCTTCTCATTGAACTAAGAGAAAGTAGTTGTATACATTGTCTGGCATTCCATAATCATAATGGATTATTGGCAGAACTCGCAATGTCAGAAGCTGTTGATTTAAGTCTTTTACAGCTTGGCATACTAATCTAGCTTTACATTTTATGCCTCATGGTTAAATTTTCCTGCTGGGTGATTAAGGGTAAGTTAAATCAAGACCTGCATAACAAAACATGTAATTTTTGTATCTCCCAAGGTCAGTCAAATCCCCTTAGGATTTACTTTGAAACCATGTACAGTGCTTTGTAGAACTGTTGTCAGTGTCACCCATCTGGATGAGTCACGGCCATTGCTTGGCCAGTTTGCTCTCTGTGAAAGCCCTAGAGAATGTTTTCTCTCTAGGTGACTCTCCTTAGGCACACTATACATCATCTATCATTTTGCTCTGTGGTCCCATAATCTCCTTGAATAGAAAATTTGGGAAACCACTGAGTTATAGAGTATTACTGCACAAGTTTTCCTATGTCCTAAGTCCTTACTGATCTTAAAGGGCTAGGGCAAAATGTTGGCAATCTTTGTAGCCTTTCTTTTTCTCTAATTTTTGGTCTGTAAACTTATACTCTTAACCTTCCAGCAGAGAAGCTTCATGATACTATTACTCTATAACATTCTGGAATCATTAGCTATAGCCATTAGACAAGAGAGAAAGACCTATCTTATGAAATTTCTGCACATGAAAGACCCTCCATAAATATGAAGGGACTTACCCTGGGCTTTTCTACTTATTGTCTAGACTTTAGATCTTTTACTATTTGCTATGAATGAAAAAAATATTTCAATAAAAAAAGAAAAAAATATTTCAGTGTCAGAGAATCTAATGGGTATAAGAATGAACTTTTGAAGCCTACTTGTCTTTGAACAATCCATGATATCAAATCATTTTATGCTCTCACTGTGTCTGTTATCACGGATAAGAGGGGATTTCCTGTGCTGTAACTGCACGAGCTGCCTCGGTTATCTATTCCTCCTTTGCTCCTCTCTGACACTCCAGATGTATGTCTGTGATTAATTCAGCCTTTGTTTTTTCGCCTTCACCATTTGTTTTTTCTACAGAATGTGGTCACTTTCAGGCAGCTGGAATGGAAAGACCGGTATGTTCTTTTCTGGTGTCTGATTCTTACATTCTTTCTCTCATTTTCCTGGTGCATGTGTAAAAAAGTTTTTTTTTTGGTAAGTTCCTGTACTCATATTAAAAACTACACTCTTTCTGTATAGTTTGCATGAAATCGGTGTTAACTTCCCAGGAAAATCATGCAGGAGAGGCCATGGCGAAGGCTTTGGCATCATGGAATATGAAGGGATGCTAAGATTTAGGACTTCTGTACGTCGTTAACTCCAGGAATTGTGACCAGGCTTGAATGAAACATTATTTTGTTTACAAATCTCACTGTTGTCCATCGACCTTTTCTCTTCCCCTATAATAGATCCAAATACAATGAGAACATAATCTAATTTAATAAAGCAAGGTTGCCCTCCAGGTACAGACATGAATTCACAGGTAAGGCCAGTTGACAGGATGAAGCCTAAGTACAAATGAAGATGGGTTGTAGAATGGTAACAACTGAAAAATAGTTAACGTTAATGAGATCATGAAAGCTTAGGAGTTTGAAAGAGAAGGCTCTCTGCCATAATCTGTCCCTAGACAGAAGGCATCTTTTTGTAACATCCCTAATAACATTTTAAAAACTAATTTTGATCATTACACTGTTATTGGTTACAATTTCATAAAGATAAAAAAAATTATATTTAGGTATGATCTTCCTCCTCCTAATCTCTAATTATTATTTCAGATTTTGCCTTCAGTGAAACTCATAATATGAGGTATATTCCTTTTTCTTATGAGGGACATTGAAATAAAAACTTTCCTAAAAATTGTGAGCATGTTTTTCCTCTAATTTAATCTTCTTAGGGTAATAACACATCTACCTCAAAGCCTTATATAAGGCAGTGCATGGGAAGTTCTGCATTTAATTTAAAAAATCAGTAGGGGCCAGCGGATACTTAGGTAGCTCAACAGACTAGAGCACCTGCTTAGGCAGGCTTAGGCAAGTACAGGGACCGAGGTTCAATCCCCAACACCATATGCCATACCAGCTCCCCCCCTAGGGTGGGCTGAGCCAGTTAGAGTCAGGGCATAGTGGCACATGCCTATAATCTCAGCACTGGGGAGACTGAAAGTAGGAGGATGATGAGTGCAAGCTGTGTAGTGAGACCCTGAAACAATGAAATGCATTAAAAAACAAATCAATATTTATAAAATACCTACCAAAAAGTGCCTCAGAAAAGTTAGACATTAGGGATTCCAGTTAGCTAAGCTCAATACCAGTTAACTATAAGTAGAATTTAGACATCATGGGGCTGAGGAGATAGCTCAGCAGAATAAGTGCTTGTTTGGCAAGCCCAAGGGCCTGAAGATTTAGGCATTGTATAACAATTTTAGGCTAGCTGTGGGGGCACATACCTATAAGCCCAATACTCTGGGAGGCTGACACAGGAGGATCACAAATTTGAGCCAAGCCATGGCAACTTGGTGACTTAGATGCTGCTTCAGTATAAAAAAAATGGGAAGGGGTTAGAGATGCAGCTCAGCACAAAGTCCCTGGGTTCAATCCCCAGAACCAACATGAAACAAGCAAACAAAACTTGAGCATTCTTAATGCAAATAGATGTTTTGCTATTTTATTATTATTATGTTTGTCACTTCAATTTTATTGTAAGAATCTCTTTATAAATTTTCAGGTTGGTCAATAACTATTTGAAGAGCTAGTTAAGAATAAAATCAGGGCCCGGCAGGATGGCTCAGTGGTCTAAAGCGCCTGCTTAAGAAAGCTTAGGCGGCTGCAGGGACCGCAGTTTGATCCCCGGCACCACATGCTGCACCAGCCCTGCCCTCAGGGCGGGCTGAGCCGACCATAAAAATAAATAAAGTTCAAATGTGTTTTAAAAAAAAAAAAGAAAGAATAAAATCAGCCAAACTTCACAGAGTGATATATTATATGTACAACATTGGCATCTGACAGTTCCTAAAATTCTGTAGGTGTATATTAACAATTTGCTTTGTACAAAGTCCTATGCCAGATTCTGTGGTGAATAAGATATTGTTCTGGCCACAGACTGCCGTAAGACAAGCAGACTTACAACTTTTATAGAAGATGACAGAGTTTTAAAGAAAGGAAGATATGATATAAAATGAATACTATGAAGGAATTAATTCTGCATAGTAGCACCAAGGACTGATAAAAAGAAGTTAGTATTCAAATGAGACCTTTATAACTAACTTGGGCAGAGAGTTTCACAACTGGGGCCCTAGGCATGCCCCATGGTAGTGGGAGGACAGCAGAAAGCTGGGTATTCTCAGGCAATGGTCAGCTCTGGTGCCACAGTGACCTCTTATAAATTCTGTGGTGCATTTCATTGAGTTGTGTGTAAGATGAAACTCAATCAGAAAAAATATAAATGTTTCTTTGAACTTTATTTCTTTAATTTGGTGTTTCTGTGCTCACACATGAAGCTCACTGACATATTCCTAGGGTAACATTCGGACCTCTACGCCTCTGTCATGGATATCTTGCTATCTCACTTGTCATGGAAAGAATTAAAATGTACCTACTTTTATAACTGCTTTTGTTGACTGGCTCAGAAATTGAGAAGAGCCAGGACTTAAGAGTCACTGTCTTAGGTCAGGGAAATAGCTCAGTGGCACAGGCACTTGCCTGGCAAGTGCAAGACCCTGAGTTCAACTCCTGATGCCAAAAAATAAAAAAAATAAAATAAACATTACTGTCAAATCACTATCTTTCTGTAGGTGCATTATCGTATCCATCCAGATCTCTCTCTCCCTCTCAATCTCTCCTCTCTATTTCTCTGTCTCCCTCTGTTTCTTTGTCTTTCTTTCTAATTATTTATGTCCGTGTCTCTCTGTCTGTCCCTCTTTATGTCTCTGTCTCTCTCCCTCTCTGTCTCTATCTCTATCTCTCTCCCCATCTCTGTCCCTCTGTCTCTATCTCTCTCCCTCTCTGTCTTTAGCTCTCTATTTCTCTCCCCCTCTATCTCTCTCCCCCCCTATCTCTGTTCCTCTCTGTCTCGGGTTTTGCTGTTCAGTTAACAAAAAGAGACAATTTAGCTAATGCTGGAATCAGTTTTTATTTTATTTTATTTTATTTTGAAGATTAAAAACAAAAACAAAAACAAAAGCAAATAGCAGAAACAAAGAGAGAAACAGAATAACATACAACAATACATGTTATAGATTTTCAAAACAAGAAGAGCATATTAACAATGGTTGTTATATTATGCATTTTTACTATCAAAACGATTGCTCAGATTAACAGATATAGTTATGCAAGATTGGACAAATAATTGAGTATTAACACTTCCTTCTATAACACTTTTTTGCCTTTTTAACTTTTTCTAGAATTTATTTTTTAAAGATTATAATCATAATTGATAAGACATTACAAATGGTACATAATTAAGAGAACAAGAGGAGAGTTATTCATCTGTAGTTGCTGTGTTGCAAATTGCTGTCCTCAGTGTTGTTGCTCCACTCTCAGATATCAGCGCACAGAGTTAGTCAAAGTGAAAATTCTAAACATTAACTGCTGTTAAAAAAAAAAAAAAAAAACTGATAGAAATTATCAGTACAATCATCTCAGCCATCCTGTATATATACTTGCGTGAGTTTTCCCCCTTCCTTTTCATATCTTTTCTCTTTTCTCTCATCTTTTTTTTTTTTTTAAATTTTATTTATTTATTTTTTTTCTTGTTTCAGAACCTTTGTTTGTTTATTCACTCATTTTTATGGCCGGCTCAGCCCGCCTAGAGGGCAGGGCTGGCGCAGCATGTGGTGCCGAGGATCGAACCGCGGTCCCTGAAGCTGCCTAAGATTTCCCAAGCAGGCGCTTTAGACCACTGAGCCATCCCGCCGGGCCCCTCTCTCATCTTTGTTGTTTAATCCTTATGTTCAATTTCTTTTCATTTTACTATATCTATTATACCTCTCAGATTTTATTTCTTCTTTTGGGTTCTTACACTAGAGGGACAATATGTTATTTATAGATGTGGGTCTGGTTTATCTCCTTTTGATTTATTTCCCTATAGCCTCTAGTTTCACCTACTTATCTATAAAACCTTAAGTTTGCCTTTTGTTATGGCTGAGTAATACTCCATTATATAAAATATCACATCATTTTCATCCATTCCTCAGGAGATGGGCATTTTGGTTGTTGTTTCCAAGATTTGTCTATGGAAAATTGTGATCCTGTAAACATGGTACACATAGATCATTATGGTATGATGTTTTCAGCTGTTTTGGAAAAATACCCAGAAGGGGAATAGCTCCATAGAATGGGAAGGATATCAAGTCTTAGCTTTTTGAGGAATCTCCACAATGATTTCCATAGCAGTTATATCATCCTACATTCCCACAAGCAGTGGAGAAGGGTTCCTGTTTCCCCACATGTTATGGTTTATGTGTATTTGTCCCCCAAAAGCATCATGCAGTGATCGAGGCACAGTTATACCTTTTGTGATTAATTCATGATCCAAGGCTCAGATTATGGGTCTGAGTACTTCTGGGATTATTGGTGTGAGCGCTACACCCAGTCTGGGACAGATAGCCTGAATGCGACATAAGGGAGACAGAGAGACACACTTCCTCTCCGTTGCCACTGATGCTGTTTCTCCTACATTTTGCTCTTGTTGTTTTTGCTGCCTTCCATCACCATGACTTGCTGCCCTCTACCATGTGCTACTCTGCTTCAGAGCCAGCCAAGTATAGAATAAAATCTTCAGTAACTGTGAGCTAAATAAACCTTTCCTTCCTTCATTTTGCACGTTGGGTGTTGTCCCAGCAATAAGAGAAGTGTAACTGAGACACCATAACCTTTCCAGCATTGCATTTGTTATGAGTTGGTTTCTTTATGGTAGTCATTCTTTCTGGGGTGAGATGGTGTCTCAATGTAGCTTTAATTAGCATTTCTCATTTGACCAGTGCTATGGAACATTTTTTTTCATATGTTTATTTCCCACTTGTGTTTCTTCCTCTGAGAAGTGTGTATTTATCTCAGATGCCTATTTTGGAGTTGGGTCTTTGAAGTTTAGGGACCTGATTTTTTTTTTTAGCTGTTTATATATGCTAGCTAGAAGTCTTTCATCTGAGTGATTGTTCTTTAAGATTTTTCTTCCCAATTTATGGATTGTCTTTTCATTCTGTTGGTGATTTCTTTTGAAATGCAGGTACTTCTTAAGGGATAAGATCCCAGTTGTTGATTTTTTGTAGTATTACCTGTGCAGTTTGGTTTATGTTCATGAATTCTCTACTTACCATTATGTCTTTGCACCTACTTTCGCCTCCAGGAGAATTAGTGTTCCTGTTTTAATGTTTAGATCGTTAAACCATTTTGACTTTAGTTTAATACATGGTGGTAGACCCTAGTCTAGTTTTAGTTCTGGGCATGTGGAGAGTCAGTTTCTCCAGCACCATTTGTTAAAAAGCTGTGTTTTTTACAGTGAGTATGTTTGGCCTCTTTGTTGAAGACAAGATGGCTGAGTGCCTTTGCAGTTGTATCTGCATCTTCTAATCTGTTGCATTGAGCCATAAGTTTGTTTTTTCTTCGTTGTTGCTTTTCTTGCCTGTATGGAATCAGTTATATTCCAATAGAGTAACTTTTAGACAATAATATATAACTTTTTAGGCAATAATGAAATAATGTTAATGAAGTATCCCAGCATTAATGGAATGATTTTATGTTTCTGGACACACCTTTATTTGTTCTTTTAAAAAATATTTTGGCCAGGTGTGGTGGTACATACCTGTAATCCTAGTACTTTAGGAAGCTGAGGCAGGAAGATCACAAGTGTGAGCCCATCCTGGGCAACATTGTGACTTAGTATGATGGTGTCTCAAAATAAAAATGAAAACTAAAATATTTTTTAAAATATTTTATTTTGGCAGGATTCTTTTCTCTAGTCTTTTCAAGACACTGACAAAAATTAGGGTAAAAATACCTTGGCATAATATAAATAGAATAAAACAATTGCAAAATATTTGAAAAGACAGAAATACTCAACCACTATAAACTTTGATATTCTTTCACTTTTCTTTTTTTTTAAGAATTTTTTAAATTTTATTTATTATTTTTATTCTTGTTTCAGAACCTTTGTTTATTCACTCATTTTTTTCAGCCGGTTCAGCTGCCCTGAGGGCAGGGCTGGTGCAGCATGTGGTGCCGGAGATTGAACTGCAGTCCCTGAAGCCGCCCAAGCCTCCCCGAGCAGGCGCTTTAGACCACTGAGCTATCCCGCCGGGCCCTCTTCCACTTTTCAAATTCAGGGAATGAGAAGAATCAGAGAGAAGTCCACTCACATAAGCAGCAGTCTTGTCAACAAACTCAAGTTAAATAGGAAAGTAGTGGTTGCAAGGGTTCCTGCTACATGACCCGTCCTTTACCAGTCTTTCTCATTCAGCTTTTTCTACAGACTCTTTGCAGCACAAATGCCATGGTGTACACATTTTGTAGAAACTAAGTGTTCTTTGCATAACTGGCACCTTCTTGAACAAAGTAGCCAGCATATAACTTCAGACTGTAACCAGATGTCTCAGTGTGTGCCGAAAAAGCAACATCCTTTTATTTTAACACTTCACATGTGCCCAGGTGTGTATATTTATATAATTTGTTTATATAGGTTAGCTTATAGTATAGGGAAAACATTAAACAAACCCACAGATTCATTTAGCTGAGTGGCTCATACAATGGGTAGTGTGCCTTAAAAAGTATTTCAGAGTTTTCTTTTCTTCGGTTGTTGAGACTACATCCAAATAGAAATGGAGAGAGGTTTATCAGCAGAAACAGGTTTAATTTCCTTAAAAGGCAGTTGTTTCTTTTTTCCTTTGCTTCTCTGGAGAATTGGCTACAAACTGGGAATAGTTTTCCTATGACTCATGTACAGAGCAGCACCACAGCCTATAGAGTTCAGATAAAATTGCAAAGAGCTGGACTCTCCGTACACTGTGGGAGACAAGAGAATAATTTTTAAGAGGGAATTCTATGACTTTCATTTTCTTAAAACTACTTTGTAGATAAGACAAGTGGCTCACTTTTTAAAAGAGACTTAATCCAAACATGGGGGTAAAGTTTTTTCTTTCCCTTTTAATCTCACAATAGCTAGTTGTTGTGTTAGACAAAAGGCAGGACTTACACAGTTGTGTTAAAGAGTGTGATAATTTGTATCCAAGTGTTTCAAAGGCAATGCAATGGCTACTCTAGGTTATACATTCATCATCTTGCATAGTAAAGAAAATATAGCTGTGCAACCGGATTGCACAGGTTAACATGGAGACTGTTGTAAAATTAAATATAAACTTCGAAAGCTATCTAACAGATGGCCTCCACCACTGCAACCTAGCAGTCCAGTGAACACACTCCTTGAAGGTAGATTCACTCGCGTGCATGGCTGAGACCAGCAGAGCATGCTCACGGAATACTTGCTAGATGGCGTTGCTCCTCGAATGCTTATGTTAAGTGAGGAAGAGCAGTTATGAGGCAAGAACATGACAGAAAGCACAAACAGATTGTTATTCTCCAGCCTCCGAGCCTGCATGGAATCTCCCCACCGCACTAGCTTGAGCTCCTGCCAGCCATTTGAAATGGAGAATGGATGATGAGCCAAAATCTCTTTGTAATCACTGTACTTAGTCCTACTCTCTCTTTGTATTTTGGCTACAAATGTAAATGAAAGAGAGAAAAGTTTTGCTAATTTTTTAAACTGTTACAATACCAATAAACATTAACAGAGGGCTCATGATGAATCAAAAAAGGGTCTAGGATGCAAAGTTATTCTATTGAAATGGAATAGAGGGAGGCAAGTACGGGAGCAGTGTGAGTGTAATATGACTTGGCAGGTAGCACATGAGGTGAAGGGTAGCAGAGCCACACAGGAGGATGGAGGGAGGGTCATGGGGTTCTCCAGAAGATGGAATGCACATCCAGGGCTGGAAAGATGAGAAAAGGTCTAGCAGAGTGAAGAAGAGAATCCCAGGAAACGTTCTAGGCGGGCACCGCAAGGTACACACAGCAGGGTGGAGATGGCCTGGGAGTGCAGGCTTTTGCCTAGCAGAGGTCAGTGTGCATCTGCGCGTTGGCCAAGGGAGGGCACAGTGGGAAGCGATAGCTGGGAGCTGGGAGGACCCAGCTCACATCTCACGAGGAACCTGTAGCCTCAACTAAGGAGTTGGTGTTTAATAAAGGTCATGGAAATTCATCACAAATATTTTAATTATGTGAGTAATGTGATCAAGTCATGGAGAAAATATGGGATAGTGGGCAATTGAAGGCCGGGACAGCAGCTGTAAAATTATTGTTCTAATATAGGGATGAAGGGGCTGGAGAGCTAACTCGGTGGCCTAAGCACCTGCCTGGAAAGCACAAGGACCCAGACTTGATCTCCAATACCGCATACCTTGCAGGCCCCACACTGAGCCAACCACTGAAGCCAGGCATGGTGGTGCATGCCTGTAATCCCAGGACTGAGGAGGCTGAGGAGGAACACTGTGAGTCTGAGCTGTACAGCAAGACCCAGTGGCTTAGTTAGTTTTTACTCGTTGCTGGGACAAATACCCGACACTCAAAATGAAGGAAGGAAAGGTTTATTAGCTCACAGTTACTGGGGGTTTCAGTCCATATTCAGATGGCCCAAGGCTGAGTAGAACAGGGCAGAGGGCATCCAGTTCATGGTGGCGGAGTAGCAACCATCTTGACAGAGGCAACCGATCAAATGGGAGCAGAGAGCAACAGCTCTAGTCTGTCTCCCTGTCTCTTTTTATATTCCTATCAGGCTCTCTGCCTTAGGCTAACCACCCTAGACCACACCCATAGTCCCAGCCCTACTCAGACCAATAATCCCATCAGTACTAAAACACATAATCCCAGTGACTCATGAGTCAATTGTCAATCTATACAAGTCCCCACCCAATGACTACATGAGGCTTTGGGGGGCCAACTAGACATAAACCATAACACCCAGTATCAAATGAATAAATACATAAATTTTTAAAATTATAGAAAAATAATATAAGGATGAGGAATAGAAAGGAGGAGATAGATCGTAGTGTTACAAAAGAGGCTCCATAGTTAGGATGGTTAATGAGGTGTGGGAAACAGTAGCAAAAAGAAGAATGGGGGATGATGTGTGTGATTGGTCAGATTTCGGAGTCAGTCTGCAAGACTGACTATAGGAGAAAGAAAAAGCAGCCAGAATGATGAGCTTTGGAGGTGAGCGCATCCAGAGTGCTTTGTAACCCTCTGGAAGGATTTAGAGCTCAGGAAACAGGGAACCGTTTGAGATTTTTCTGCATACAGCTAGTGGTGAAGTCATTGATGGGACGGAGGTCACTTACGTTATGAAGAACAACTTCAGTCTAAGTGATCCACACCTGCTGGAGCAGATGCAGGAATACCGGTCACCTGGAGTACTCACAACAGCAGGAGTTTGTTTGATCTTAGACAAGGGGCTCTAGGGACAAAGTCATTCACCAAGAACAAAAGAAAGGAAGTAAGTTTCTTAGGCTTTGTCTAACATGTAAAATTATGTGAGAATCCAAAAATACTTCTTAGTAATTTTAGTGTTATATAGGAAAAATGCAATTTGGACTTTATTAGACGTATACCCTCCAGCAATTTTTCTGAGGCAGAAATTAATCTTAAAACATTATTTTGTAATATGCATAAATTAACTCTCTTTGAACACTAACCATCTAATAGTCGGGAAGTAGGTGAGCAATTTGGACTAATCAAGAATGCTCTCTGCTGCATGGGGAAGATTGTTACTAAGATCCACCTGAGCTCTTTACTTAATTTTATTTATTTCCTTTAAATTTATTTATTTGACACAGGGTCTCGCTATGCAGCTCAGATTTGTGGTAGTCCTCCTGTCTCAGCCTCCCCAGCACTGGGATTACAGTGTGCACCACCACACCTGGTTCCTGACCAGCACAGCATGCAGTATTAGGGATATAACTCGGGTCCTTCTGCTTGCCAGGCAGGCGTTTAGACCTCTGAGCTATCCCCCCAGCACCTTTTTACTTAATTGTTAAAATGTGTGCTCCTTAGGATTTCATGATCAGACCACTGTTCTCCCATTCTACCCAGTGTCTTGGAGATTATTTTATCCTCAGTTCTGCTGCATTAGAGTGTTCATGCTGTTTTCATCCATATTTTAGCTGTGAATCTTACCTTTGAATTCATTCTCTACATTATAGTTGAGATAAGGTATCTAAGACAATCTACCTGTGAAACTTCCTCATTTTACAAAGAAAATAAACGTAGTAAAAATATTAGAAACAATATCAAATTTCATTAGCAAAATAATAGGAATTCAACAATGGTTGTTATATTGCATACTGTTGTCTAAATTAGTTGTGTAGATTGTCAGATATGAGTATGCAAAATTGGTAAAAAGACAAAACGAATTATAAGAAATTAAAAAGGAAAAGAAAAAAGATTAAGCATTAACTACTCCTTTTGATAGACCAGCAGAAATCAACAGTACAATTATCCCAGCTATCCTGTGTGTGTGTGTGTATGCGCGCACGCATGTGTGTGCACGTATGTGTGCACGTGTGTGTGCACGTGTGTGTGTGTGTGTGTGTATTTTTGTCCTCTTCCCTTTGCCATTTTCCTCATCCCAGTTGCTCCTTCTGTTTAAATAGATTCTTTTCTTGTCATGGTATCTATTGTAGCAAAATAAACCCCGGGAAACTTTCTTAATTAAAACTCTTTGGTGCTCCACCATTCCCTTCAGAGCAAAGCCAAAGCTGTGTAACTTGGAACTACAGAGCCTTTTTCAATATTGTCCTGTCATTTCCAACGTTATCCTTTACTTCTCTAATTTAAACTCCAGCAACACCAAACTGCTTACACTTACTCTCGATTCACGAAATAGTCGGATGGATGATTATAATGGAAAATTGATGTTTTTATCCTTTGCCATTTTGTCTTTACTCTCAATACCCAATTATACGTGGCTGACTTGGGTCACTTTCCCTAGGTGGCCTGTCTTGACATTGATTCAGTTGCCTCATGTCAGGGTCTTCCCAATATTCCACATATGTCTTTGCCACTGAACACGTTGCCCGCAGTCACCTATGTCAGTGGCTCTGTTGCTCAGCACCCTGGAAGCCCCCTTGAGCTAAGACTCTGTTACATTCATCTTCATAACTTTTCCATCTAACGTATGCTTACATACATGAAGAGTGAGAGAGAAAGTCAAAGTTGTGTGAAATTCTTTTTTTTTTTTTTTTTTTCTTAGTCATGTGAAATTCTGTGCCTATCTGTGGGCAGATTTTTTACTCTCAAGTGCCCTTGCTATTCACTCTACAGCTTTCACCAGACCGAACCCTGTAGATGCCTAACGTGGACTAACCTCTTTAGAAAGGGCAAGGCTGCTTATTTCCATCATACGAGCTATTTATGTTACAGAGAAAAAAATAAAAACAAACAAAAATGAAGTTGGGTTTCTGGTCCCCTTCTGGAAGGAGGATGGTAAGTTGAAGCTCAGCTTGGGGAGTTTGGACTTCGAGAGACCCTGTCTCAAAATAAAAACTAAAAAACAATTGAGGGTGAAGTCCAGTGTGAAGAGTCTAGATTCAAATCCCAGTACCACAATAAGTAAGGAAATACTTGTCATAGATCTTTGTTTTTTAAATTAATAAAAGTTGCTTACAGCTTTTTCAGTGTAACTAATTTCCAGCATTGTCTAATTGCTGTTGACTTTAACTATAAGGCTATTACTACAGGATAGAATATAAGATTATTTTATATTTTTAAGTCCTTGTGAAAACATCCTGTGTTAATTATATCATAGGTAGAAATTCTAGGCAGCTAATGGGCTCAGTCTGTCAAAAAGAAATATGATTGAGATGGGGCCCGGCAGGATGGCTCAGTGGTCTAAAGTGCCTGCTTAGGAAAGCTTGGGCTGCTGCAGGGACCGAGGTTCAATCCCCGGCACCACATGCTGCACCAGCCCTACCCTGAGGGCAGGCTGAGCTGGCCATAAAAATAAATAAACAAACAAAAGTTCTGAAACAAGAAAAAAATAAAATTTAAAAAAAATTCTTAAAAAAAAAAAGAAATATGATTGGGAGGGCAGAAAGATAGGAGGGGTAATGGGGCAAGGGTAGAAATTGCCAAAGCATATTACAGGCACCTATGGATGTGACAAATAAAACTTTTTACTCTAATATAAATAATATGCATTGATAAAAATCTAGAAGAATTCTCAGAAGCATTATCCACATGGGACATTTTAACTGTATTTGAAATGGCTTCTTTTATCTATCATTATATTTTTATATCTCTATGCTAATAACTTAAATTAAATCTTTTTAATAAAAGAAATTCATGGACGTATGATAAAATCATTGTGCTATTTAGCACCTTGCATGTATTTAGGAGGATGTCTTTTCTGCCATTATGAAGTATGGTAGTCGCTTCAAAATGCAAATATTTTAGTACCATCTTGTAAGTAAAGCACAACCTAAGAATTCCCCCCCCAATTTTTTTTTATGTATTTGGTCCCAAGTCTCACTATGCAGATTGGACTCATAGTGATCCTCCTGTCTTCAACCTCCCCAGCACTGAGATTACAGGCATGAGTCACCATGCGTGGTCTCAGTAGCAGGTTCAGTGCCCCCACAGGCAGGGCCAGAATGGCATGTGGTGCCGGGCTCAAGCCTAGTCCCTGAGCTTGCCTAAGCAAGCACTTAGTCCACTGAGATTTCTTGCTGGCCCTTAATAATTCAAATATTGACCTTTGAATTTATTTTATAGCTTTAAGTGCAAACAGGGGGTTGCGGGTAACTGTCTGGGCTCAACTTTTCCAGACAAGTATGTTAGCCATAGAGTGCAGCTGTGGAAATGTCTACAGACTTCAGTGGTACCAGAGAGGTACTGGCTCTTAACATCGCCATAGCCTGTAGACTCCCTGTATATCCCAGCTACTTTTCTTCAGACTCAGGAAATCTCATTATACAAAATCCTTATGTGAGGAAGGGACAACTTTGCCAGTAGGATTCACTAAAATCTGTCATGAGAAAACTTATGTCTATAGAAGTCCGGAGGGGATTGCTTTTGTGAGTTTCAGTGAATGCTGATCTCAGCTGGAATAATTTGCACTTCTGTGTAATTTGTGTCCCAGTACATATGCAGTTGACAGGAACTGCCTAGAAGCATCAGATTTTTACAGATCTGTCAATAAACCAAAGACTTCATGGAAATACAGTACCTAGGTGCCTTCTGTGGGTGTGTAGTGTTCCCTAGTAGATTAAAGACCAGTGGAACAATTTGAGGTTGCATACATTGCAGAAAGCAATCCCCTCTGTAGCAGAGGGACATTGACTCCAGGACTGTACTTGTCTGCACGAAACCTTGCCCACCTCCTGAGCATGGAAATACAGGATTGGCAGAAGCACGTCATCACCCAAATGAGAAAAACAGAAACTTTTAAGTTGACATCACCTTTAGATGTTGTCATTTAGCATGAAACAAAGCCATAAATATTCTTTGTTACTTATTAGGAATAGCAAGGGTTTTGAGAGGATGGAATCATGTCCTCCACACAAGCATTTAGGCATTGGCAACACAGAAACCTTTCCTTTTGAGAGGAAAGAAAGCCTAATGTTGTCGAGTGGGTCTGAAATGCCTGTATTTTACACCCTTTTGGCCATACCTGCCCTCCTTCATAGGTCCTATCTTGAGATAGTCTGGGTAACATCTATGAGGTCATGGGAAGGGGCTGGAACATCTGCAAGATGATGTAGACGAATTTCATTTCAGATTATGTCTTCTCTGACCATAGAAAGCTCAGTCTTTGGAAGCCATGAAACCTATTCTGCTGGCATCTCTTGGTTCTAAAGGAATATTTTTCTTTAGGCTACTCTATGGACAAATAAAAACTAGCATATCTTGGATTCTGTTTCTGTTAATCTCTCACTTTCAAAAGTTCAAATATTGTGCATTTGAGTTGAGTCACTAACATATTACAGATATTATAGATTTTTTTAACAATTACTGAGCAAATTGCTGTCCTAAGCTCACAGAATCTATAATATGCACAGTCTCTATGGCTCAAGTTGTCCTTTGGCGATGATAGTAATTCTCCTTTTCCCAGCATGGGGTATTCACAGGACAGTGTTGTTGATGCCTTTGTGCTGTAAGATGTAGTAATTCACTAAATTTTGTGTTTCAGTCTAATTTTTATTGGAAGAGTGCACCAAAAGTTTAATAATATAGTCCCTTCAGTGTCATAGTAATTGAAAAATGTGTGTTAGGCAAGTTGAAGGATAAAGAATATTCCCCACAGAGTAAGAAAATGAAAAATAGACAAATAACAACAAACAAACAACTTAGCCACCTGTAATTAGTAACTTGTGCAGACCTTTAGATGTGATACACTGTCCATGCAGACTCAGTAGCTGGTATGGTGCTAACTTGAAATCTCATGGTTGTTGGCCTTAAAAGCTCAGCTTATGGGCTGATAATGCATGGATACGTTTTTTCAGCCTCAAACTGCTCTACAGTTTTGCATTTTTTGCTAGTTATAATCACTTTCAGACTTCCTGTTAATGGAGACTTCAGATACTCATGATTTGTGATATTTGCTAGTTTTATTATTAATAAAATAATAACTTTATTATTTTTTAAAAATTTGAACCATTTTGTTTTTTCAGTGTTCTTTTTTATTAGTACATGTTTGCGGTACACAATGATTACATTTATAGTGGGTACATGTACATAACCCATCTCAATTATTTATTTTGGTTCCTTACCCTCTCATAACTCCTTGCTTCTTACATCCTTCAAAATTATTCTGTGGCGTCAGAGGCCTAAATTTCTTGAACTCTACAGCTTTCCCGCAATGACGTATATTACCTTCATGTTCATTATAACCTAAACTTATTAGGGCTAAACTTATTAGGATTAAATTCACAGTCAAAGTCAGTGGGTCAGCTCAATTCTTCCTTGAGTGTATCCAGAGGACAGGAAATGTAAATCATCATATAGACAAGTAAGAGACACATCCTTTTCTCTGTAAATTTAGAATAGAATCTGTGAGCATAAACCTGCCTAGTAAGGTTTCAGAAAATTATAGCTAGACTGATATATAATGTTGCTGCTCTGAAATCTCACCACAATATTTCCCCAACTTTGTCATTTCAGAATTCCAGATATTTAAAATTATTTAAGAATAACAATGATGTTGGCCAGGTACTGTGAATAAAGAAAAGGTAAACTGAACACAGATCTTGTTTCTAAATTCTTCACAGTCTGATAGAGGAGGGGATAGTCAATATTTACCTAGAAGATAAGCAGGAAAAATGTAATTGCAACATAGAGCATTTCAATTTTCAGTGGCAAAGAAGCTTGGAGAATGGAGCTGGGAATTAGAGCATAAAATCAAGGTTTGAGGTCTTGCATGATACAAGAAGCTTGTTCCCCTGGGTGGTGCTATTGGGAGATAGAGAAATCTTTAAGGAGATAGCCTAGAGAGGAGTCTTAAGGTAACTGGTGGTGTGAATCGGCTGAAATAATTTAGATAGTTGAAGCTGCTGACAGGGATCATAGATTTCAACTTTTTCTTTTCCTTCTGGCCACTGAGTAAGCAGTGTTGCCCTGCTGTATACTCTGACTGTCATGTACTGCCTCACCACAGGCTCCCAACAACAGCTGCATGATGCAAATCTACATAGTAACACACAGAACTCCTGAGAACCTGGGTGTGGCTTGGCCTCCACATTTTCTAATAGTCAAAGCAAAGAAAAACATATGATCAGTTGCTTAAAATTATTGTAGTAAAGAACACACTTATATTAATCGCTCTCAGAATACTCCCTCTATTGTCCCAGAACTCATGCCACTTTGTGAAGAAGTCTTGGAAGGTTTCTTGCGTGAGTGTTTCAGTTGCAGTGTCATGGTTAGCTCAGTGTTTTGGCAGATCCAGGGGAGCTGGGAACCAGCACCTTTCCTCATCTGGGGAAAGCCTGCTTCACTACCAACATCATAACTTACATTATTATATTTCATGGCTTAGAGTATCTTATAGTTTTTGTTTTGTCACATCACTAAATTATGCTTCTACTGAGAGTAATCAAAAAATACAGGGAAGGCTGTATACTCTTGAAATACAGCCCTTCATTTTATTTAATGTACAAAATCCTGTCTTTTGGGAAGGGCCAGAAGTCACAAGGCGCTAGATCCAGTGAATAAGGACATGCTACAATGTCTTTATTTTACAGAAACTTGTGTAAAGGTTTGATCAATATGTGACGAGGGCTGGCCTGATAGTTCAGTGACCTAAAGCATTGCTTAGTCAGAGCACAGTGGCCAGGGTTCTATCCCAGGGTGCGGTGCTGGCCTTGCCCATGGGGTGCACTGAGATAGTGATTGAGACTAGGCATGGTGGTGCACATCTGTAATCCCAATGCTTGGGAGGCTGAAAACAGAGAATCACTATGATCTACATAGTGAGTACCTCTAGGCCCTGTAGACCCTGTTCTAAAGTACAGAAAAGAAATGTGGTGAGAGTAAAAAGCAGTGAATATTTAAATAAAAACATTAAAGTAGAAGACACATTAGCAGATTGGGTGTGGTGACTCATGCCTGTAATCCCAGCATGCAGGAGACTGAGGCAAGAGGATCACCAAAACTTTGAGGCCAGCCTAGGCTACATAGGAATTTCAAGGCCAGACTGGACTAAACTGTGAGATTATGCTACAAAATAGGGGGATAGAAAAGACATTGGCATTGGTCACCTTCAAAGTACAGTCCTTCGTTTTAAACATACCTATCCCGTGTTTTGGTGTATCCAGTTCTTTCTGCATTAAAAGATATCTCCCCAAACTTGGTATTGTTCAAATATTCACTCACAGTTTTCTGTCTAGCAGCTGTTGGATTCTCTCTATTTAAAATTATTGATAGACATAGCCATTAAAATGAGAAGACTCTGAAGATTACTTTGGATCAATGATGAAACTGAGATCAAGAAAAATAATGTGAATTGCTCAAAGCTGTACAACCAGGTACCATCTAAGCTGAATGTAGAACACTGGTGGCCTGGTGGCCTGTTTTTCCAGTAAGTTTTTTTTTTTAAGTGCTATGGCTGTCTCAGCCCACCCTGGGGATCGACTGCAGTCCCTGTGGTAGCCTAAGCAGGTGTGTTAGACCACTGAGCTATCTCACCAGCCCCTCCAATAAGCTTTTAGTGTGTTATGATGTTGCTTGCTGTAACTTTCTTGGAAAAAAGAGGGAAGGAGGGAGAGACAAAAAGAGATAGACACAGAGAGACAAAGACACATACAGAGGGAAACAGAAAGTGTGAGATACATTTCAGTCCTTTCTGCTGGAAAAGGAAGAATTGTTGAACACAGAGCTTGCAAAGGCTGTAGCTGTGGTGGACACCGAATGTTATTGGAGATAGCTAGCTAGCTATAGATAGGTCTCTTGAACTTTTGGAAAAATTAGTTCTGATACCAACTTTATCATAAATGAACCTGCTCATATATGTGGTGCTGACTTTGTACAGAAATTGGTCAGGAAATTGTACTGATCTAGAAATATTAAATGTGTTCCCTACTGTTGCCTCTCTAACACACAGTGCTAAATACTTGTGTCTATAAATAGCTTTCTTGGAGTTTATCCCAGGAAGAGGAGGAGGCTGTCTTGTGGGTGCCCAAGATCTGCAGCAATCACTCTGTTTCACTCCTGTGGAAAATTTGCTAGGCAACCTGGGAGCTCAAGAAAGCCCAGAGTCCATGGACACTGCGTTCCCCAAGAAGGACGTGGGCGCAGAGAATGAGACCTGGTCAGTGTTGGTTGATGTGCTGTCTTCTAAGAAGTGACAATTTTTAAATTATGTTGAGAGGCTTGTTTGTACAGAACTAATCATCCACCATGGGGTGTATTCACTAATTGGTCAGGACGAAAGAGCAAAGGCAGTGGGCGTGGTGGCTCAGGCCTGTAATCCCAGCACTTGGGAGGCTGAGGCAGGAGGACTGGTGCGAGTTGGAGACCAGCCTGGGCTACAAAAGTGAGCTCAGGACCAGCCTCAACTGCATACCGAGACCCTGTCTCAAAAAGACCAAAAAAAAAAAAAAAAAAAAAAAAAACCGAAAGAGCAAAGGCATTTGAAGAGCAGTCATCTGTGATATTACACTTAGGAAAAAACCTTCCTGGTAATGTCAGAAGTGTTGATCTTTGCAAAAACGTGCCCACCTGCATTTAAATGTGTGTTCAAAGGAATACTTTTGTATTATTTTACTTTATTATGTATTTGACAGAGGGTCTCACTACACAGCTGAGACTTGTAGTGATCCTCCTGTTTCAGCCTTCCCAGTGCTGGGGCTACAGGTATGCATCACCACACCCAGTTTCAGTTCCCTGCTCAGTGTGCCTGGGGGCAGGGCCAGCATGGCTTGTCATGCTAGGGACTGAACACTGGTCCCTGAGCTTGTCTAAGCAAGTACTTAGTCAGATGAGTTATCTTGCCAGGCCCCAAACAATGCATTGTATGTATGTATGTATGTATGTATGTACGTATGTGCAGTACTGGGGATTGAACTCAGGACCTTGCACTTGCAAGGCAAGCACTTTTTCTATGAGCTATCTCATCAGCCCTAAGCATGCATTTAGAGTGGGTCCTTCTATGCTAAAATTTTTAAAAAACTTCGAAGCAAGGAAAAAGAGATGATGTAGGTTTTATTAGGTCATAATTGCTATTTTAAGACTTAAAATTCCAGATAAGTTCTAATAAGATCAAGTGTTTTCAGTCAGATTTCTTTAAAAAGACTAGGCACCTCTCAGAAAGTCTTAACTTATTCCAGAACACACACAAAAGCGATACTTTTTCTTTAACCTTCTATTGTTTGTTCCTTTATTTAATAATTCCCAATAAAGGTTTTTAGCCTACTTATTAGAGTGAAGCTATTATTACATGTATAAACCTAGCTACTTTGTGTTACCAAGAAGCAAACCTTGACTGCAGTACACTTTTATATTTATATACTTACTATATACTATACTTATAATAAATTATATATAAGCACAATGAAATGTAAAGCTACTTCAAAAACTTTAGATAGTGACTTATTTCTTGTTAGTAAACTAAATCAATTCCTCAACAGTGTACTGTAATTCTACAGTGCATTTGCCTCACTGTGGCACTTACAATGCTTCAGCAAAGACATTTGATTAATCAACAGTCTTCCAGCAAAGGTTGGAACACTTCTGTCAAGAATGAAGCATCTCAGGCACCGGGCGTGGTGGCACACGCCTGTAATCCCAGCACTCGGGAGGCTGAGGCAGGAGGATTGGTGCGAGTTCGAGACCAGCCTGGCTGGGCTACAAAAGTGAGCTCAGGATCAGCCTCAACTGCATAGCGAGACACTGTCTCAAAAAGACAAAAAAAAAAAAAAAAAAAAGAATGAAGCATCTTTTTTATCCATTGTAACTTTGTCAGCATTTAGGAAAAGGCCTGGAACTTTGGCACGTAAAGAAAAAAGAAGAAATAGCAAAGAAGGTATAGAAAGAGGAACAGTAAGAAGGAAAAGAGGAAAGGGTGGAGGGTAAGAGAGAGGAAGAAAGGGGGAAAGAAGAGGAACAGAAAAAATAGAAGCAAAGCAAATCAATCAATCAATAAAAGCAACTGAAAGGCTACTTTTTGTTTACAGTAAAAATAAGGAGCTGACCAGTTCTTTGGACATTTTCAAATCTAGATGTACTTAGATTTGCACACGTAGTTGGAGAGTTCATGTATTTGTAGAAATACATCTACAAATTAAGGATCTATAAATTGTTTTAAGAAAATCAAACATCCTCTCCTAATTTTAAAACTATGAGGTTTCTAATCTATCTTTGGGTACTTATGTGGAAAAAATAATTCTTGCATTTGGTTTTATTCTCCTAAGTAATGTGAGGGCCAACTTTTGGGTTTTAATGGAAATATTTGTGTTTCATTTCTCTAGTTTAATCCAAATTCCCCTTTATTAGCCGTCTCAGTTACTCTTCTCTTGTTGCTGGGACAAATACCCAGCACCCATAGTGAAGGAAGGGAAGGTTTAGTAGCTCACAGTTACTGGAGGTTTCAGTCCATACTCGGCTGGCTCCAAGGCAGGGCAGCACATGGCAGAGGGCAGCAGTTCATGGTGGTGGCAAAGAGTAAGCGAGCAAAGGGAGGAGGAGAGTAACAATGGCAACAGAGGAAGTCTGTCTCTTCCTCATCCGCCCCAGGCTGGATGCAGTACTCACACCACTGTAGCTAACAATTTACAAAGAACCTGCTCTGTGTGTGAGGTTGTGCTAGCTAGTCGAGCAGACAGAACGAAGATGCGCCGTGTGTGTGCTAACCACAGTGAGGCATTTGTTGCGAGTGCACGCTGTGCCGGGTGCACACTCGCTCATGCTTAGCTGCACTTGTCTCATTTCATATTTGGAAGAGTCCCATGAAGAAGATGCTATCTTTCCTCGTTTACAGGCTGGGACGCTAATAGAGAGTGAAGGTAACTTGGAAGAGACCAGACAGGATCAAACTTCGATTCTGAGACTTTCATCACCCTCATTCTGGCCTGTATTTTACCACTTTGTACTCCCCACTGCTTCCCTTCCACCCCACTCCTGAAACATGCTGTATATTTCCACACGACATTTGTGCATTACATGGGAGCAAGATGTAGCTTAATGGAAAATAACTGCTTTCTCATTAGAACAAAGGCTCCTGAAAAGCACGCCTCAGCCACAGATCCGCAACCGAATAGATTTCAGAAAGAGGAGCGGAAAGTGTCTGACTTGTGAGTTCCTTACCCACAGGAGGTCTCACTAGTATTTACTGAATTAGAGATTAAAATGAGTGCTGTGTTGACCAGATGAGGGCTTTATTATTAAAAATAATAGTAAATTTTTATATTATGTTCTATTAACAAAGACAGAAAAATTCTGTGGCATATTAGATAGAAACATGTGACAGGACTTTTCTACTAAGAAAGAATATAGACGTAAGAAATACTTAAGAAACTAGGATTCAGAAGTCATGAAGCTGATAATGGGAGTTTGTGATGTGTCCACAATCAGACGGTGAGTGACAGAGTTGGAATGAGGCCAGAGGTCTTCTGTCTACTAGTTTGGGTCCTTGGTGTGACTTTGGAATTCATACAGCTGACGTTTCAACCTGTGAGTCCACTGAATTCCCCAAGTGCTCGTGGTCATCTGTCTATTCCTGTCTTAAGTAGAGAGTGATCAATGGCAGAATAGTAGGCTCCATTGTTTATAATAAATAAATATATAAACATATGTGTAAGTAAACCTATATTGAAATTAATCTTCAGGAAATAGCATGAATCCATTTTTGTTGTCTAGATCAGAAATACCTGGAAGTAAGTGAGGCTTAGAAAATTAGGTAAATAGGGGCTGGGGAGATAGCTCCGAGGCACAAGTGCCTGCTGGGCAAGTGCAAGGTCGTGAGTTCGAACCCTGGTCCCACCAAAAAAAAAAAAAAAAAAAAAAAAAAAAGAAAATTAGGTAAGCAATTAGTGAGCTCCTGGATTCTTAGCAAACAGCCCCATGCTCAGTTATTACGACCTACAAAATTAATTATTTTCCATTGCTCTTACTTCCTGAAGCAAATGCGCTGATTTGGATTGCCAACAGATACCCCACGTTTTTCTGGAATGTCTAGTGTAGGGACAACTTCACACATAACTTCTTTTAAAAAATATCGGAAGATATTTATTTTTGGGGTGGAACTCCTTAGTAGGTAAGTCACTAATATCACTAATATGAACTTAGTGAATTATAATATTTTCTTAAACTAAACACTTCTTACCCCTCAAAATTCCTACCTGTTTTAAAACAGTTTCTGTTACCCCCCTTTGGAAGCTGTGAATCTAACACAGTGAATCTAGCAGGAAATGTTCCATGGGCCATGAGCTATTTTATGTCACGACCATCCCATCCTTGTGATCTTTCCCCTCAGCAGGCATCTTCTTTTTCCTCACAAAAATGTGTGGTTTCTAAGACCCCTAACATACGCCCTCCAACTATTTATAGGAATGTTCATTTCGGTGATTCTAAGATGTTCACAAATAGATGAGAGTATTTTCTTTGACCTGCCTGTACTCTCAGGTAGAGACCCCATTGAACTCACAGGAATAAGAATAGCACCCTTGATGGTAGGAAGAAAGAAGATTCTGGTTTAGATGGTGTTCTGAAAAGCTTTGGAATTGCAGCAGAGTTTTGACCTAATAAATTTGTTTGTATATGACAAGTTATTATTAATAAAAGAAGATACTTTATCCTGTAGAAGTGAGCATTTTAAAGTAATTCATCTTCTGCTAGTTATAAAAAATAAATTGTTTAGATTAGTTTTTGCTTCACCAAGAAATATCTAAATTTATTGCCTTACAGATGATAAATTTTCTTATCATAGTTAAATAAGAAGCCTTCATGGAAGCTGGGAACAGATTAATTTCAGGGATGGTATCTGACACAAAAATCAACATTTCCTACTGATGTGTTTTGAAACTGTCTCATTGTTATTTCTTTCTTATTCAATTAATAAAATTAAAAAAAAAAGTCAACATTAATTTGAAACATAAGGACTCTGGTGTAAGACTTTGCTTTCCGGAGTATGAAAGTGTTAAATCACCTTTATTGGTACAAGCGACAGACAGATGATTGCTAGTTCCCTGGATTCATAATACTGCAGCAAGAGCCCATGTTCGGGGAAGGTACCTAACAAGCTTTCCAAGGACTGTGTGTGGTCCCGGCAACTTCACCACTCACTGCTCTGCACTGCAGGAATCTTGTCTGCAAAGGGCAATTTTGTGAGGAAACACGGACTGTAACATACTCCACCCTGAATGTCTAAAGTTTATTTTTTAAACAAGGATTTGCTAAAATCTATTTATAAAAAGAAACACTTAACAAAAGGATATATATATGTTCAAGAGAAAGGGACAAGTGAAGTGCAGACATTTTCTGTAAATGCTGAAAAAGAAAGATTGGGGGTTGGGGAGATAGCTTGGCAGTCTAAGTGCCTGCCTGGCAAGTGCAAGGACCTGGGTTTAATCCCTGGCACCTCATCATGCTTTGCTGGTCCCTGGGCACTCCGTATGGCCACCAATACTGGGCATGGTGGTGCATGCCTGTATTCCCAGCACTAGGGAGGCTGAGACAGGAGGACTACTATGAGTCTGAGCTGCATAGCGAGAACCTGTATTGAGGGAATAATAATTATTTTTAAATTGGATTTTCTTTACTTTTAAAAATTGAAATTCAAAGTAAAACCTTGCATTCCTTTACTGACATGCTGGCAAAATTATACTTACCATACATTTTAAAATTTGAAATATAAGGACAGGGAGGTCAACTCCTGGTTCTCTGTCTGTCTGTCTGTCTGTCTGTCTGTCTGTCTGTCCGTCCGTCCGTCCGTCTGTCCGTCCGTCCGTCTCTGTCTCTCTGTCTCTCTCTCTCTCTCTGTCTCTCTCTCTGTCTTTCTCTCTGTCTCTCTCTCTCTGTCTCTCTCTCTCTCTCTCTCTCTCTCTCTCTCTCTGGTACCAAGGACTGAACTCAAGACACTGCACTTACAAGGCAAGTGCTTATTCTATTGAGCTATCTCCCCAAGGCCTATAGCATGCAACACTGTTTATAGTTCTTTCAGTTCTGGTGTTAAGAAGCCACTAAAACTGGGCCAGCTCAGTAGCATAAGCACCTACCTGAAAGTTATTAAAACTGAAAGCAAATCAAGAAATTATAGAGGTATTTAATATGATCAGTTCACGAGCCTATCAGCACTGCTGAATTTCTAAGTTGCTTTTTGCTGCCCTGTCCTCTGAATGGAGTTGTATAAGGAGCAAGAAAAATTAAGTTTGTACATGTAGGGTGCAAGACTGTCATAAAGCCACGTTAGGTCAATTTTAGATCATTATTAAAATTTTACTTGAAATGTTGGTTGACATGGTTTGTCCTGAAAGACATACTGATGTTTATGGAAACTAGTGTATTTTAATAGCATAAATTAGATTTATGTCACTCAGAGGTTAGTTATAGAGATCTCTCCTGTTGCTAAGTGCACCTGTGTATACAAAGTGTAGCTGGTGTCTTTCTCGCCTCTGAGAACAAGATATAACTTCACGTATATTTGGCTAAGGCCCAGAATCAGGAATCATTTACTTGCGTGTGTCAAAAGCACACTGCAACTGCTTAAATCAAGGAGACTTCATAGCTCCTGTAACGGAAAGTCCCTTGGGAGAATTTGGCTTGGGCCACTCTGGATCTGCTGGTCCCATGATGTGACTAAATCCAGCCTCTTTTGCTTGCCTTTTTTGCTTGGCTTCCTTGTTGTTAACTTAATTCTAGGCAGGCTCTCCCCTTGGATTCTATATGACTATTTTTTATTGTATGTGCTACGTGCTTCCTTACTCATAGCTTGTAAAAACAAAACGCATTCTTTCCAAATTTTGGGAAATCACAACTGAGTTAAGTCACGTGGTCTTGACGGACAGAATCACTGTTGCTAGAGAAGTGGGGTGACCGAATAGAGCCATATGTGCTGGTTGCGGGGAGAGATGTGCTTTTAGCTGACAGCAAAGAATGAGGTTCTTACTTCACCCTAACGGTGCCTTCTCTGATGGCACTAGGTCGTATAATTTATAGGAGCCACCACCACATGCACTGTGCATCCTGGGCCTAAATGTGATGATGTGTATCCTCCTTCCTCACCCCAGGGTGGTGCCGATGAGCTACACAAATCACCAAAGAGAAATTAGCAGTTGCTAGAATAATGAAAACAGCTGGTGGACTCTTGCTACCTGCACAGTGAGTCTCGGCATGTGACCTCTCCCACCACCTCCTGAGATACATTCTGACTTTTGAAAGGTTCTATTTGCAAAGGCTTTCTTTCTTCATGTTGAAGGAAAATTTGCTTCCCTTTGTCCGGTGTCCATTGATTGTCCCCATCTTGCAAATTTTAGCCACAATAAGTAAATCCAATCCTTTCATATCAGAGCCTTGCTAATACAAGCTAAAGTCGTCACAGAGTTCTCCAGTCCCTCTCTGCTCTGGGCTCAACACCCCGTTCTTTCATCTGTTCCTGCTGGTTGCAAAGTGGAAGCCACCTCTACCGTCCTGATTGCTTGTCTCTGCATGAATTCCAGTCAGTCAGTTCTGGACTCAGACACTCACTCCCAGGAGACTCCCGCTGTGGCTGTGGGGAAGTAGTCTTTGCCACAAGTGTGAGCGGAAAGCGGTCAACCAAAGGAGGCTGACACTTGTGCAGAGAGGCTGGAGAGATGGCTTGGAGGCATAAGCACCCTCGCCAGCAAGTGCAAGGTCCCAAGTGTGACCCTTGGCCTTTTATGCAGTGCCAGCCCCAGAACCAGGTGTAATCCCAGCACTCAGGAGTTTGAGACAGGAGGATCACTGCAAGTTTGAGACCAGCCTGAGGGCTACAAAAAGCCTGGGGAGATAGCTCAGTGAGGCTGGGAGATAGCTCAGTAGAGTAAGCGCTTGCCTGGTAAGCTCAGGGCATGAGTTCAATTCCTAGTTCTGGAAAAAAAAAAAAAAAAAAGTAAGCACAATGCCAGCCTGAACTGCATAGCGAGACCCTGCCCAAATAAAATAAAATAAAATAAAATAAAATAAAACAAAATTTAAGAAAAACAAATTTGTGCAGAATAACTTTTGCAGCAGTCTACAAAGCAGTCAACCTCAGAAATGATTAAACTGCACTATCCACAGACAGAATGAATACAAAAAGTATGCTTTGGAACATTATAGCTCTAATTTTCAACCTTTAATATTGAGCCTTATTGCTTGGAGACTTCAAATTTGCTTTCTTAAATTTTATGAATCATTAGTATTTTATTTATTTATTTATTTATTTATTTCTTTTATTTTATTTATTTTTGTCTTTTTGATAGAGTCTCACTATGCAGTTCAGGCTGGCCTTGAGCTCACTTTGGTAGCCTAGGCTAGTCTCGAACTCACACTGATCCTCCTGCCTCAGCCTCCCAAGTGCTGGGATTACAAGTGTGTGCCACCACACCCAGCTACTAGTATTTTAATTTTTTTAAATTTATTGTTTTCTTGTTTCAGAACCTTTGTTTGTTTATTCACTCAGGGCTGGCGCAGCATGTGGTGCCGGGGATCCAACCGCGGTCCCTGAAGCCGCCCAAGCTTTCCCAAGCAGGCACTTTAGACCACTGAGCCATCCCGCCGGGCTCCTAGTATTTTAATTACTAAGTGACACAGAATGTATTTATGAACCATTTTTTTTTTGTGGGGGGGGATTGTTTTGGGGACAGCATCTTGCTGGCCTAGAACTCACTGGCATTGAATTTGTGGTGATCCTCCTGCCTCAGGCTCCCAGTTACTAGAATCTCAGGTGCATGACACTTGGCACCCTTTTACTTTTTAAAGTGAATCTTACATAAAAATAAAAGTGAGGGCCGGCCTGATAGCTCAGCAGACTCAAGCGCCTGCTCAGGCTGAGCGCGATCTCCGGCCACTGTGCCACCTGCCCCTCCCACCTCCAGGGGCACACAGAGAGGGTGATGGAGATTGGGCGTGGTGACACCGCCTGTAATCCCAGCTCTTGGGAGGCTGAACGCAGGAAATCACTGTGAGTCCGGTCTACGAAGTGAGACTCTTTGGACCCTGTGCTAAATACAGAAAGAAGAAGAAAAAAAAAAAAAAAAAAAAACGTGAAAAAAAGTAAGTGTAAGCATTACATTAAAATAATCCTTGTTAAGTAAGATACTATTTGTACTTTGAATTCAGTTCTTTCTATGTGAATGTGTAAGACTGACAACCTTCCAGGCTACACGACTTGAAGCACTAGGGAAACGTGGCCCAGGGACGGTCAGGCCTCTGCTCGGGGGCGGAGAGGCTCCATCCTCTCCACCGTCTCCGTCGTCCCCCGCACTACCACCCAGCAAGCACTGAGGCCCTGAGTTATGCTTAGCACTGAGCGTCGTGCCCAGTAACTGGTGACCCGGGGCCCTCTGCTCTTCCTCTCCGGAAGTAAGCACTCTAGCTCAAACCCTGCAAGGACGTGGTGCCCGGCAGCCACGGCCCGGGGAAGCAGAAGGGAAATCTATAACGGGCATGCAGAGCTCTCAGTTCATCCAGTCCGCTGCCGAATCATAGAAATTAGATCTACACTTATTAAAATATTATGGGTTCTTTAAAAATTGTTTATGAAAGGTACATAAGTACTTATTTTTAGGTACTTTGCAAAGTAAATACTTTTTATTTCTTTCATTGATATTGCTGAATTGCCAGTATTTCAAACACAAGACACATGTGCAGGGCCTCTAGAAGAAGTCATGTTTTGTTTTTATAAACTTCCACTTTTGGAGTTAATTGTATCCTTTCCTCTGAATTCACTCTTATCAAAGTGAGATTTCCACAGGGGAGCTTTTCCTACCTTCTGAGGGGTCTGTACAGTAAAAACTATGGCTCTGCATAAAAGGACTGTGGCCTGGTACAGATCTTCGCTGTCAGACGCCTTCCTCTGGGTAAATACTTACACAAAATGAGGCACAGCGTTAAAATAGCCCTCAAGACGCCTCGTGCTCTCCTTGACGACAACAACAAATGTTTATGTATTAACGGCTGCTTTCACAGAATCTGGCATAGGGAAAGGAAGGCAAAAATATACTTTAGCCCTGTGGTATTTATAGCATTGCCCACTTAACCATCGTGCCCTATTTAGGAATTTTTTTTGAGTGAGCTTTATTTTAGTGTCCAAGATCACAGAGGCAAGCTGGTGACAGCAAAGTGCATGCTGACTGCAAAGACACAGAACAGCGTTACCCATGGTTCTAGGAAGAAATCGGCCTACACTGCTGTATATCCTTTTTTTTTTTTTGGTCTTTTTTTTTAAGTTTATTTATTTTAATTTTTTTTTCCTGTTTCAGAACTTTTGTTTGTTTATTTATTTTTATGGCTGGCTCAGCCTGCCCTGAGGGCAGGGCTGGTGAAGCATGTGGTGCCGGGGATCGAACCACGGTCCCTGCAGCCGCCTAAGCTTTCCTAAGCAGGAGCTTTAGACCACTGAGCCATCCTGCCGGGCCCCTTTTTTTGTCTTTTTTGAGACAGGGTCTTGTTATGCAGTTGAGGCCGGCCTTGAGCTCACTTTTGTAGCCCAGGCTGGTCTCGAACTCACACTGATCCTCCTGCCTCAGCCTCCCGAGTGCTGGGATTACAGGCATGTGCCACCATGCCCGGCTCACTGCTATATATCCTGCCACAGGAGACTCTGCTGCTGCCAAGGTCATCGGATGTGGTGGCACATACCTGTGACCCCAGTACTCTAGGAGGCTGAGGAAGGGCTGTGAGGCTAAGCCCAGCTGGGACAACTTAGTGACTTTTTTGGGGACACATATCTTTTAAAAAGGGCTGGAATTATAGCTCAGTGCAGAGGCCCTGGTTCAGTCTTTAATACAAAAAAGGAGAAGAGAAGAGAAGAGAAGAGAAGGGAAGAGAAGAGGAGAGGAGAGGAGAGGAGAGGAGAG
>PVJA010007146.1:0-69863 GCA_004027025.1 Myocastor coypus | reverse complement strand
AAGAAAAAAAAAAAATCCTTAATTACAATGCATGGAACGCAGAGCTAGATTGGTGAGATGAGCTTTAGGAGGCTTAGATTCAATAGCCTCCAACGTCACAAGCTTCACTGGTGACACACTGCAATTGCAAAACCTTTGATTGTATATGTATCTGCTTCCTCTTAGTCCAAAGAGAAGTATATTCTTTCCTTTTTTTTTTCTTTCTTTCTTTTTTCTATGCAACATTAATAGGGAGGTGGGTCATGCCCACACACTGCACTCTATAGAATGATTGTGAGGACAGTATGCAATATGTCAACTTTCAAAGAAAAAAAGGAGGAAAAGAAAAAAAAAAGTAATGTGGATTTAGAAAGGTTAATGTTTAGCTGTTTGATCAATCTTATATGCCTATATGTATTAATCTAAACTGATCCGATGATGAAAATATGCAATATAACCATTGTTAAATTTAAACAATAAAAAAAAAACCAAAACAAAATGAGGTTTCAGGTCTGCCTTCCTGCACCTGCAACAGAAGCTGTCAAAGTGTCTAAGCTGTGGCTGTCATGGAAGAGCAGGCTTGGCCTGGAATTTCCCGTTTGGTGGCTGTCCATCACTGGATATCTAAAGTCACCAGAAGCTGCCACATGGAGAAAAATGTCACTGCTCAGAGGCTGAGAATATCTATGAGCTTCCCCAGTATTCAGAAGATACTGTCTCTGAGCCCCCTGGAAATTAATGTTACGACATGATGGTTGCGTAGCCGCAGATGCCAGGATATGCAACTGGTGCTAAGGTCTCTACTACATCTGGCCCTCCACAGTTGCCACACAGGCAAAAGCAGCATGCAGTGAAGCAAAGCGTGCTCCCTCCACCAGGGCCTAAGTGAAGTGTGTGTGGGGACGGCCTCCACCTCACCTGTCACTGCAACAGCTTGTCTCTGTCCCAGCTGTCAGGGCACCTTTATGGCCCAGCAGTGGGGGGGACCTGGACTCGGTGGGGATGCTGAGGACATGCTGGCAGCAGCTGTAGTCAGCTGGCTCCACTGGGGTGGGGAGGACAAAGCAGTGGGGCTGGGCCGAGAAGAAGCAGCTCATGGCATGGCACCTAGAAGCAGAGAGCAGTCTCCCTGTTGCTGTCTTCATTCTTGGCTCTGCATGTTTACACAGCCGCCCTGTGGTGAACAACTGCGAGAAATGTAGGAAGGGCCCATCCGCAGTCGGAGGGAGCAGCTCGTCACGGCCTGTGGCTCTCACTGCGAAAGGCAGGGTGCTGAGGGAAGGCAGAGCCAAGGGAGGGATCCATCTCCTGGTCCTCAGCTTGGGTAGAAGAGGATGCTGGAACAAAGCCCCAGTCACCAGGGTGTCCCTCGTCCCCACCTAAAGAGAAAGGCAGAAAAAAAATGGAAGGCAGGAAGGCAGGGCAGCAAGAAGACGGTTGAAGGATTTGTTCCCCCAAATAAACCCTGTAAGTTTAGCCATGTGTATCCACAATTCTGGGTTTAAAGTGGGGTGTTTCATTTAGCTTCCAGGGGAAGGAAGCTTTGGGCCTAGACATGGGACACCCTTAATATCAAGGTGTCTTTTCAGGACAAATCTAGGTCAGTGTGTTGTGGGTAGGCCGTAAATGGGGATCTAATGTGTTGTGCGGGCAAAATGTTAAGTGAAATCTAGAACAGGTTTTAGCAAAGGCAGTGATGTGGCCAGCACGTAGCACGTGCGCCCTTTGTTCTGCTGCCATTGTTCGCTGCCTGTGTTTTGTGGCGCTGACTTGAAAGTGCTGTTAAGAACCTCACTTCCCACAGGTGATGCCCAGACACAAACTCAGGTGAGAACCCCAAGGCCTTCACCCTCTTCGGGAGGCCCTATTTCCTCAGGGAGCCCAGGGCATGGCAAAGGGGGCCTCAGCCCTTCTGGCCACACAGGGCCCACTTAGCAGTGCTGCTAAGCTGAGTCTGGGATTTTAGGCCACAAAACGACCGGACAGATGCAGACCTAGAAATAGAAAGGCTTTACTAGGAGGTAATGTGGAAGTCATGACATGTAGCTGGAGTTTCTAGGTTTAAAATAAATGTGTGCTCATGGCCGCGGCGCCAGTTTTGCATCTTCAGGAGATGCTCGGCACCCTCGCGTTTCTCCTTGGCCAGCTCGCGGAAGAAATGGCCCACGCCCTCCAGAGTGACATCGTCTCGGTCAAAGTAGTAGCCCAGAGAGAGGTAGGTGTAGGAGGCCAGCAGGTGCAGGTTCACCAGGCGGTTGACAGCAGCCTCCACCTCGGTGGAATAATTCTGACGAATCTGAGAGGTCATGGCTGATCGGCAACAAGGACTTATCCACAAAAGAACGGTGTTGTCTGGTCCTGGAAAGAGGAGATAGGCTAGATGGTCCTGAAATCTGTACCCGGAAGGTGGGTGGAAGATGAAAGAGGGAGTCCCCGGGTCCGTTCGGTCCAAACACTGCTGAAGCAAGAAACAAATCCGCGGGACCTCCGGACACGCCCCTTCAGAGGTTATTTCTGATCTGATTTCCTCTATACCTTTCTTTAGTTGTTTCTTTGCTTTGGACTTTATTAATTCAGATATTTTGTTATTGTTGTTGTTGTTTTTTACTTCAGAGGTTATTTCTGAGCTGATTTCTTCTATGCCTTTCTGCAGTTGTTTCTTTACTTCAGATGCTATTAATTCAGAGCTTTCAGCTGTGTGATTCCCAATTTCTTCCATGCTAATGTCTCCTGCATTTGTTCAGGGTGGGCTTGGGGCCTAAGATTGCATTTTGCTCCTTCTCTTTGTCATTTGGTATTGAGCTTTGATACAGTTATGCCCTTAGCACCTAGTGAAATTTTTACCCAAGAGAGATTATATGGTTAAGGTAATTATAGTTTTATATTTACAGAACTATAGTTAAGAACACTAATAATGGGTAGTGATATTTAGCAGCTGACAAACTTTTGTAACTAACAGGTTTGTGTTTTAGACAGCAAGAGTAAACATTATGTATATAGCTAAGCAGATATAAAATTGGGAATTTGAATTTAATTTAGTTCCCCTGAGTCAGTGGTTCTCAACTTTTCTAATTCCATGACCCTGCAATACAGTTCCTCATGTTGTGGTGACCCCCAAACCAAAAATTAATTTTGGTGGCTACTTTAAAACTGTAATTTTGCTACAGTTATGATTCAGAATGTAAATACTTGACATGCATTATGTATTCTCATTGCTACAAATCAAACATAATTTAAACATAGTCATTAATCACAAAAACAATGTTTAATTATATGTTGAGAAATATTTATTACAAATTCCAATAAATAACATTTCACCAAAAAATAAAAATAAAAATAAAAAAATAAAATAAATGTATGCTCTTTGGGCGAGTCCATGACTTTAGCTACCACTAATCTACCTCCAAGTGATGACACATTCACTCAAAAGAGAGAATCTGAGGTAGGGTGAATGAAGTTTGCATCATTAATCAAAAGCTGAATTTTCCCCTATTATTAAGTTCTGTATTTATTATAGTTAAGAATAATTTATAGATTTTTGTTTTGTTTTTTAGTTTATTTAAGTTTATGACTGCAATTTACATATATATAATGATCACATTCATTATAGAGGATTTCCATTTATACATGGTATATCTTGATTCCTTTTTAAATTTTTAAAGTGTTTTATCTTTATTTGATACAGAGTCTCACTGCACAGCTCAGACTCATAGAGAGCCTCCTGTCTCAGCTTCCCCAGCACTGGGATTACAGGCACGCTCCACTACGTCTGACTTCAGAGGCCTGCACTGCACACCTGGAATGGTTCTAGGGTCAGCACAGCACATAGTACCAGGGATTGAACTCGGGTCCTTGCGCTTAACAAGCAGGTGCTTAGACCATCGAGCTATTGCCCCAGCCATAGATTCCTATTTTATCCATTCCCTTCCCCCTTAATAAGCCCTCTGCCCCTCCCTGTTCACAAAGCTCTGTTTTCATTTTATCCTTTTCTCATTTTGTTTTCTTCCCCTTCTTTTCTATGTGCTCGTCCCTATTTCCTATTTCCCTTTTCCTTTTGGACAGTTCCTATTTCACGGTATCTTTTTTTTTTTTTTTTTTTTTTTTTTTTTTTTTTTTTTTTTTTTTTTTTTTTTTTTTTTTTTGCCTTTTGGGACAGGGTCTTGCTATGCAGTTCAGGCTGGCTTTGAATTCACTTTGTAGCCCAAGCTGGTCTTGAACTCAAAACTCCTCCTGCATCAGCCTTCAGAACGCTGGGATTACAGGTGTGAGCCACCATACCCACCTATTGTACATTTTCATGATTTGCATTTTCAATATCTCACACCAGAGAAATAATGCAATATTTACATGTGTGTCCAATTTACTTCACTAATAATTATGGTCTCAAGGTACTCCCATTTAACTATAAATGTCTCAATGCAATTTTTATAGCTGCATAGTATTCCATTATATTTAAAAAATCCTTCTTACCCATTCATCAGTTGATAAGCATTTGAATTGCTATTACAAAATATGCCTCTATAATGAGCTGGCCAAGTAGTTTAGCAGATTGAAGCACCTGCTTAGGCAGACACAGGGGCCAGGGGTTCGATCCCTGATCTGCCATGCCAGCCCTGTCCCCAGGGCACCCTGAGACAGTGACTGAGACCGGGTGTGGTAGCACGAGTCTGTAATCCTGGCTCTTGGGAGGTTGGAAATAGGATCACTACAAATCCAATCTGTGTAGTGAGACCCTATAGATCCCATACTAAATATATAAAAGAACCAAAAAAGTAATAAAAACAATGCTTCTATAAACATTGGCATGCACATATCACTGTGGTGTGATGCTTTTAACTCTTCCAAGAAGATACCCAGCAGGGGAATAGCTGGGTCAAATAGGCCTCTAATTCTAGTTGGCTTTTATTTTAGGAATCACCACTGATATCCACAGTCGCAGCACCAGTCTGCACTCCCACCAACAGTGAAGAAGCGTTCCTTTCACCAAACAGCTCCTCCAGCATGTGTTAGTAGTTTTCTTATTAATAATCATTTTTTTCTGAAGTAAGAGGGATGCTTAGCATTGTTTTAGTTTGCGTTTCTCAAATGACCAATGATGGTGAACTTTGTGTGTGTGTGTGTGTGTGTGTGTGTGTGTGTGTGACTGGGGTTTGAACTCACCACCTTGCACTTGCCAGGCAGGCACTTGTGCCATGGAACTATCTCCCAGCCCCGATACTGAACATTTTTTCCATATATTTACTTGTTCCTTTTACTTCTTCATTTGAGAAGTACCTGTTCATCTCAGATGCCCATTTTTCAGTTAGGTCTTTAAATTTGGAGGGTCAGATTTTTGTTCAGTTCTTCGTATGCTCCAGATATTGTCCTTCATCTGAAAAACAGCTGGCATGAGGTTTTTCCCACTCTGTGGGTTGTCCTTTCACTTCATTGATTTTGTGCAATCACTTTTTAGTAAGATGTGATCTCAGCTATTCTTTGTGATAGTTCCTGTGTGACAGGGGTTTTGTTCATAAAATCCTTACCTATGCCTTTGTTTTCAGAGTTCCACCTATTCTATCTTCCAGCAGATTTAATGTTTTTACTTTAATATTTAGGTCTCTGATTCATTCTTATTTTAGTTATTGCAATTCCGGGCAACAAGGGCATACCAGGGGGCATCATAATTCTTGACCTGAAATTATAGTACAGAGCTACTGTGATAAAACAGCATGGTACTAGCAAAAAACCAAACCAAAAATTAGACCTGAAATTAGAAAATGCATAAAAACATCCAAAGGCACTCAACCACTTGATCTTTCTTTGTGTGCAGGGTCTCACTACACAGCCCAGACTCGTAATGATCCTGCTGATTTCTGCCTCCATAGTGCTGGGATTACAGGCATGCATCACCACACCCAGACTCTATCGCTGGCTCCGCACACTCAAGGGCAGGGCTGGCACAGCATGCGGAGCCAGGGACCAAACCTGGCCCCTGTGCTTACCTAAGCAAGCACTTGGTCTCCTGAGCCATACCATTGACCCTAGCCACCTCATCTTTGACAAAGGGGCCAAACATGTTCACTGGAAGAAGGATAGCCTCTTTAATAAGCGTCACTGGAAAAACTGGTTTTCTATATGTTAAAGACTAAAACTAGACCCTTGTCTATCACAAAAGCTGGACTCATGATAGAAACATTACAAATTAAATGTACAAATACAAGGTTACTTCCTGGCCACCATAGTAAAATATACATTTTAATGAAATCCATTTAAATGTAACAGATCAGAACAGTGTAAAGTGGGTATATGACACTGTAAGTAACAGGCTCATAAACTGTGATGTCTGGGGCTGGAACGGGCACCTTGTGCTACCTGGAGGCTGACACCAGCCTAAGGGGCTCCAGAAGGCAGTGGTGATCTGAGGAAGGAGGGTGGTGGGTGGGCACCAGCTGCCAGCCTGGGAAGCTGTGGGCCCCTGCTCCCCCACCTGAAGCTCTGGCCCTGCAGCCCAGCTGGGCCCTTTTGGGTGTGTTTGTGGCTCTTCTGTTTTCTAGCCTCTTCCTGGGCCTTCTGTGGCTGCTTAGTCCTCAGTCAAGGGTCCTGGAGGGCATGGGCCGGTGCCCCGTGCCACACAGCATGACTTGTGTGGATGGCAGAGCACCACTGAGCCTGACACACTCCTTCCTCCCTGATCTCATGCGGCACTGTCTGGGAAGAGCTGAGCTGGCCCTCTACCTGAGGGGACAGGGAACGCAAACCAGGCCACACTGGATAGAGGAGGTGGAGACCGCAGCCAAGGTATGTGGCCAGCCAGAATCCACTGTAATGTGGGAGTCAGAAAGGCCCCTCTGTGCACCCTGGCATTGCCACCCAGTAGCACCCAGTGTCAGAGCGGAGACCTCTTCCTGGCTGGCCCTCGGAAAACAGGGCTGACACAGACCCTGCAACACGATCTGACCAGGGCTGCTGACAGCAGACCAGGATGCAGTGACTCTTAGGTGGCCCGAGCGACTCAGAGCTGGGGGACATGGACTAGGGTCCAACAGAAGGGCTGCTCTGCACTGGTGTGGCTCACTGCTGCTTCTCCAAAACAGACCTTAGACACATCAGTTTTTCCATGTGTATTGTGGCTAAAAAATAAAGCCAGGCGACAAAGGTATGTCACTGATTTTTTTAATGATTTGTGTGCAATGGTTTAACCACAGCTTTAAGTACAAGCAGAAAAACCTAATTTTACAATAAATAGCACTTGGTGCAACACCGTGCTGCAAAAGGTTGCCATTACAGACCCAAGGTCAAATGCCCACATTGCTGCTGCCGATAGCTGGGAATTATGCTGGAAAGTAAGCCCAACTTTAATGACCTTAGCTCACAAAGACTAAAAAGTTTAAATACTCATACTTTGAGTGGATTGCTTTATAATAAAAATTAAATGAACACTGTGGATAGTAATGTATGTATTACAAAACAGCTTTAACCAGGCAAGTATGTAGTTAGAAAACCGTGACTTGAAAGTCATGAGGAGCAAATGAGGGATCTACCAGTGGTGTGTCAGAGGGGACCAGGACAGGAGCCGATGGGAGGTGAGGACAGAGCCCACGCCCAACAACTTCTGCGGTACCCCAGCGACTCCACCCTTCTGGCTGCAGCAGGGGAAGGCTGGCTTAGGCATATCTAGGTGAGGACAACCTGTGATAACTCATTTTCTGGAGCCTGCTATGATTCCCAAGATCAAAACACATACATACCAAAATAGAAATGGGCTTTATTAAAAGGCTTGTCTGGCAACAGAAGAACCCAGAAGCGTGGAATGGACAGCAGAATCCATGACTACCCTTTAAACAGTGCTCCACGCCCACAGCTAGGACACAGCAGTGGCTTGGACAGACGGTGTTGTGGTGCCGTCTTCTGCTCTAAGGAAAGTACTGCAACACCTGAGGAAAGGTGCAGGGTCCCGCGCAGATGCTCGCCTGAGCTGGAAGGGAGGGAGGGTCACGCTGTGTGCCCTCGCAACCCCTGACAGCAACTGAGCAGGTTTGGGGCTCTGAAGGACAGCACGACGTCTCAAGGGACAGTGTTCGATCCTGCCATGCCTGGCCAGTTCCAGCTCCACAGCCGCGGTGGCTACTGGCTGCAGAGTCCCCCGGCTTTGCTGTTTTAGCAACACGAACACAGGCCTCTTCCTGGGACCTTTCCTGTGCTTGGCTGGATCAGCCCTTTCTGCTGACTAAAATGTAACCGTCCAACTGGGGATTTCTAAAATGAGGAAAGTAAGGGCCATTTAATGGCCACCAAAAAGCTGTGGGACTTTTAAGTTTTTACAGCAAAGAAGCAACTCTCAGTTGCTGCCTAGATGCTGGTCATAAACTTGCTTGTTTGTTCAGCTTTTTTTCTATTGTGTTACAATATTGATATTTAATAGGAAAATAAACTACATAGACTTTATATGCATTCATTTGCAAATTTCCTTACAAAAGAGGACAAAGCTGCACGTAGGCATCCACAGATTCTATGCCATTTCTGTTAAAATTGGTGTCATTATACAATATATTATGGTATCAGCAATGCTTTGTTCTACCCATTGGGTAGGATATGTGTGTAATATATCCCACATATGTACAGCACCCGATGCATGAGAAACGACAGACCCTGGAGAAGCACCATTGTCAGTGAGGCACGCTGGGGGGGCGGTGCAGTGGGGCTCAGTTTCCGTGGAGCTTGGAGCTGGGGTGGGGGAGCACCTGTGAGGTCAGGGCACTTCCAGCTCCAGAACAGAGCAGCGCACTGAGGAGCAGGGCCAGAAGACACAATCCTGTGGGCTCCAGCACGGGCCCGGAGCCCACAGCCTCGGCTGAGGGAGGCACCAAGCTGCTGGGAGCCCTCCTGGGCCATAGGCAAGCAGCCAAGCTCCTGATGCATGACCAGGGGACACATCAGCCCTCTGCCTAGAGGGGAGGCTTCTCCCAGGCCAGCGCGTTGCCTGCAGTGTAGTTTCTCCTGGGAAGGCAGAGGACACGGCCTTCAGATCACTGTGGGCTGGCAGGTTGCCAGTGCCCCAGGGAGGCTCAGGCTCACCACCTGTCACAGCTCCGGTCACTTAGAGCAGAACATAAAAAGGTGACAAGAGCAGGCTTCCCCTCCCCTTTGTTTTCTGGACAGCACAGAAGGTGGGGTGCACTTGAGCTATGTGACAAGATACAAAACAGATCTACTTTCTAGGTGTGCAATCCATCTTACAGCCTCATCACTGAATCAGCCTCACACTTGGGAAAACCCTTCCACCAACCGGGCTCTGTGTGACTCTGGGGCACAGCCCTGCACACTGAGGTCAAATGTAAGTATCAGTTCCCACCACCACTGTCTCAATGACCAAGCCCTTCACACATCTACTCCGTGGAGTAATCTTGGCTGGCACCTGTCACACTGCCCACATCTCTGCTCTACACAACTCTTCCAACACTAGAAGAGAGGGGACCAAGCTAGGCCACATGCCGAAGTACTGCCAAGGATAAGGTGACTACCGGACCAGCTACGCATTACAGAGACACAGCCTCAGAGACCCTTCCAGTATCTTTAAAGAGCTAATGACCTGTGAGGCGGTGTATGGGGTACCTGCATGGGGAGGGACTTCTCCAAAACTATAAACAGGAACTGAATGAAATGATTGCTTCCAGCCTTCTGGGCACCTCCGAAGTATTTGTGGACTGCAGAGTCACCTGCAGGTCTCACCCATCATTCTCAGCAGGAGCTTGGTGCAGACACAACAGTGAGAGCAGCCCCCCTGTCCCCCACCCTCAGGCAGGATATGGAGTGGAGACCTCACCGTGTACCAGGGACACTGACCGTCTCTCAGCCACCTCCCCACCAGGACACCAGTGGAGGTGGAAGACCTGCCCGCAGGGGTAAAGTTCATCTCTGCCCTGAGACAGGACTCTGCCAACAGTACCAATCTGAGGCTGTTTCCCTCGTGGCTCTCACCCAGAGCCCTAAGCAGGATCTCTGCCACACCAGCAATAGTCGAGCACACATCCCCACCTCCACCCTCCTTCCTGACCAGCCTTCTCTGACTGCTGATGCTAACCTGTTTAGTGAGTCTCACTGCAGTTCCATCCCCACAGCCTACTACCAAGATAGACACCAGGATAGAAGTGGGGTCAGACAGGACTCAGGGTCCTGCCAGCCCAGAAGAGCTGCCTCCAGGAACCCAGACAGATGGATGGATGGCCACAGCTGCTGACCAAGGGATGCTGCATAGATCACGTTGCCGAGTCACCACCCTGGGTCTCGGGTCTGTGTGGAAGCCAGAGAAGTCCTACCAACCCCTGCGCAGGCTCTGCCAGGCTTGCTGCTCCCCAAAGCAGCACTTGCATTTGCTGAGGTTATTTTCACTGCACTTGACAACGAATGTTTGCAACCTTCCAAGTATTAAAACAACAGGATGGTTCACTTGGGCTTCCAGCTGTACCTGTGCTGTGTGCTGCCCTCTGTCCCATGGTGGCCAGGCTGCACACCCAGCTTCAGGGGCCCTCTGCTGCCTTCCCCTGTAGCACGCCACCGTAGAGCAGGTGAACCACGGGGCTGGCCACACGGTGGTGCTGTGGGACACTAGGAAAGACCAGGCTCGCCCACCCCCACCCCTGCCAGTGCCACCCTAGAGCATCTAGGCCTGCAGAACACAGTGCTGCCAGCTTGCCCAGAAGCCAGGAGCCTAGGCACAGACTTCAGCTGGTCCTAACAGAAACACCTGCATCTCAATAACGGCTGCCTGCCTGTGCATCTCAATAGAAGCCGAGCTCGCCCCCAGGGAAAGGAGTTAAACTTGGAGAGAAAACATGCTGCCTGAGCCAGGAGGCACAGAGGGTGCAGGCGCACTGGTGGCGACCTGTACCCGTGCCTGGCAGGGTGACGCTGGGCTGGGGGTCCTGCCTCTGCTCCAAGGCGCAGCGATGCACTCGGTCTGATGCAAGCTTTGCACAGGGGCCACTTGTGGTTCCGCTGAGTCATTCCAGAGAAGGGTACCTAGAAAGGCAGCATAGCGATCCTGGCCGGCCTGCAGTTCCCACGAAGGGGGCACCTGTGCGACTGCGCGTAGACCCAACCGGTCGCAGTCTGGGTCACACACCAGAACCACAGCAGGGCTCCACCACTCTCCGGAGGTGACTTCAGGGACGTGGGGGGTCGGACCACGAAGGAGGTGGAGCTCGGCCGGGTCAGGCGGGGCCTCCAGGTCGGAGGCCCCGGTCCAGCGAGCGCCCCAGGGTCCTAGTCACCTCGCTGTACGGCGGAGGCGGCGGCCCGGCCCCACGAACAGCGCTGTCTGGCCCAGCCGCCGCGCCGCTCCCTCGCGCGCAGGCCGCGCTAACGCCCGCGCGGCTGCTGGGCGGGCAGGGCCGCGAGGCCCCGGCGAACACCGTGCGGTTGGGCGGCGCGCGCACCGACTCGCGGCTCAGCTCGCGCTGCTGCTCGGGGTCGCGGAGGCGCAGCGCGCGGACCCCCACATGCTGAGGCTCCTCGCCGTCGGCCAGAGCAATGGTGGGTGGCAGGTCCAGCTCAGGCCGCGCATAGGACAGCGCCGGGGCTGGCGCGGGGCGGCCGAAGCGGTCCCGTGGCACGAAGACCTGCAGGGCGACAGGAGAGCCGTGGTGACAGAGGGGCACAGGCAAATGGGCAGGATCGCTGGGGGTCACAGGAACAGAGAGGGTACTGGGGGACTCAGGGGCGGGTGGGAGGTGTACAAGCGCGGACAGGACAGAGGAGGGGCGGGGACACGACCAGGGCTGCCAGGGAAAGGGACCCTGGTCCCTCTGGGAGGGGCCCCAAGGCACTTAAAAGTGGGGAGGGGCTCAGAGGCTCAATAGTTTCAGCGCTTTCCCTAAGAAACCCTAAACGGCCCTCCTTTTGCTTTCTGGCTTCTAGATTCCCAGTTACACTTTGATACTGGACAGTTTCCTGGAGTTACTTTCCATCCTTGGCCCAAGAATCGTTTTGCATTCCAGAGTATGATCATAGACCGGCTCCCCACATGGCCTCGAAGCGTCTCCCAGACACCATCATCCTGCGGCTTCCAGGAGACCACAGCAGTGCGCACAGACTCTCAAGCAGGAAAACCCACGTGCATGCTCACAGACGGCCCCGCACTACTAGGGAAGTGGGGGCTAGATCTGGGCTGGCGCCGGTCCCGACCTAGGGATACTACCCTACTGGCCACTGCATCAGCAGCTTCTGGACAATCACGACTAGTCTCGGCCTACTCTCTGTGGGAGTTCCTTCCCTGGGGCCTGCTACCCCTCACCCTTCTTACCTCGGAGGCCCCAGGCCTCAGCACAGCGCCCTCTGGAGGCCACAGGCACCCTTCCTGGGGACAGAAACAGCGTTAGTTGTATCTCTTAGCAGCAGCGCCCAGACACTGCCAACTCCTGTTGCTAAGCGGTGCTTTCTGGGAAATGCATCCCTCCGCCTGTGTATTTATAGCCAGACCTTTAAAATGTCATATTAGCCAGGGGTGTTGACACATGCTTGTAATCCCAGCACTTGGGAGGATCACAAGTTTTTGAGACCACCCTGGGCTACATAGTAGTGCAAGGCTAGCCTGAACTACATGGTGAGGCCCTGGCTCAAAAAACAAAAAATATGTGTAGCAGATTCCAGCAAGCTGTCCTTTACATCTTTGCTTCCTCTGAATGGCCCTGGAGAATGTCCTACAACTCCAATCTGGTTGACCCTACAGTCAACCAGAGAAAAAAATCGTAATCTTCCAAAAGATCATCTTTGTTAGGCCAATAGTTAGGGTGTGCCTCTTGCAGATCTGGGCGCGGAGCCTCCATTTCGCAGCTCTGGGGTGGGCGGTAGGAAACACTCCAAGGTGATGTGGGAGGTAATGAACTCAGGGTGGTGCCCTCAGAAAAAAGAGTTGAAAGGGGCAGAGGGCCTGCCAAGTATTTTCCTACCCTGAGAGGATCTCGGGAAGTTCCCATGTGCAGCCAGAAGAGGCCCTCACTAGAGCCCACCACTTCCAGCTTCCAGGACTCTGAGACAAGGGTCAGCCAGCTAAGCCATTCCACCCATAGCATGTGGTTATAACAGCTAAGGCAAAATTTTGTAGTTTTAAACTCTTACACATAAACTTTATACTTCCTCAATTTTATACTTAGATTTTACATCCACTTTGAAGATTTTTCTAAATTTTTATTTTATTTTATTTTATTTTATTTTAGGGAAGGGATTACAGGGTGTTCAGGGTTTCACTACTAGATCTGACTCATAGTGATCCACTTGTTTACAGCCTCCCAAGACCCAGGGTTACAGGTGGGCGCCACCATGCCCAGTCTCAACTGCCTCTCAGTGCACCCCAGGGGCTGGGCCAGCATGGCAGGCCCGTGAGATTGAACTGGCCCCTGCATCTGCTTGTAGGTACTTTAATCTGCTGAGCAATTTGGCCATCCTAGTTTTTGTTTTTTGAGACAATGGCAATCCCCATCTGAGCCTCTTAGCTCAGATGCTGAAATTACAGGTGTATATGGCCATGCCTGTCAGTTTTCAGGTATTCGTTACCATCACGGCTACAAGAGATGGGTTCTGTGTGATCCTTTTTTTCTTTTCTTTTCTTTTTTTTTTTTTTTTTTTTCTGATACCAAGGATCTAACTCTGAACCTTGTGCTTGCCAATTAGGAACTTATACCACTGACCTATATCCCCAGCCCTATATCATCCCTTTGCCTGTGGATTTCCAATTTCTTTAGTGCCAGTTTGAAGGCTGTCTTCTCCCTATGGGTCTACACACCCTGTTGACAATTATTTGGCCATAAATTCAGGTTTGATTTTTTGGCTGTCCTTTCTGGTCCACTAGTCTATGCCTGTCATTATGCCAATACCAAAGTGTCTTGGACACTACTCATTTAGTAGCAATTTTTTTAAACATTTTTTTAACAGTTGACACACTGCATATTGTCCTCACAATAGTTATACAGAACACAGGGTGTGGGCATGACACACCTTCCAATTGATATTGGTGAGGAAAGAAAAAAAAATTTAGAGTTCTTACATTAGGGAGACTATATGATATTTACACATGTAGGTCTAGTTTATTCCACTTATGAGTATATGTTCAATATACATCCATTTATATAGGAAGTCTTCCAGCTTATCATTCTTCATAGTTGAGTAATATTCCATTGTATAAAAATACCACATTTTCTTCAACCATTCTTCAAATGATGGTCATTTTGGTTGTTTCCAAGATTTGGCTATTATAAATTGGGTCGCTATAAACATAGGTGCACAGATATTGCTATGGTATGATGTTTTCAGTTCTTCTGGGAAAATTCCCAGTAGGGGGACAGCTGGATTGAATGGGATTTCCAGTTCTAGTTTTTAAAGGATCCTCCACACTGCTTTCCGTAATGGTTGCACCAATCTGCATTCCCACCAGCAGTGGAGAAGGGTTCCTCTTTCCCCACATCCTCTCCAGCATTTGTTGCTGCTTGATTTCTTTATGACAGCCATTCTTTCTGGGGTGAGACGGTATCTATGTGTTGTTTTGATTTGCATTTCACGAATGGCTGGCGATGTGGAGCATTTCTTCATGTATTTATAGGCTTGCTGATTTCTTTCTCTGAGAAGTGTGTGTTCATCTCAGATGCCCATTTCTGGATTGGGTCTTCGAATTTTGGAACCCTAATAGTTTTTAGTTCTTTGTAGATTCTAGATAGAAGACCTCTGTCTGAATACCTGCTAGTTAAAATCTTTTCAAAATTTGTGGGTCGTCTTTTCACTCTGTTGGTGATTTCCTTTGACATGCAGAAACTTCTTAGCCGCAGGAAGTCCCATTTGTTGATGCTTTCAAGTGTTAAACGTGCAATTTGATTTCTGTCCATGAACTTTTTGCCTAGTAGCAAATTTTGAAACCAGGAAGTATTGCTCTTTTTTGAAATTATTTGGTCTCTTCAGGGTCCTTAGAGAAAACATAGAATTTCTATGATGTATTTATCTGTTTCTGAAAAAATATTATTGGGTTTATACTGCTTTGATACTGACATCTTAGATCCAATCGGTAAGTATGGGATATCTTCCCATTTATTTGTGCCTGCTTTATTTTATTTATTTATTTGTTTGTTTGTTTGTCTGTTTATTTATTTTGCGGGACCAGGGATTGAACTCAGGTCATTGCACTTGCCAGGCAAGCTCTTATTCTACTGAGCTATTTCTCCAGCCCCAAGAAGTTTTTTTTTCTTTGTGGTACCAGGGATTGAACTCAGGACCTTGTGCTTGCCAGCCAAGCATTGATTCTCGTGAGTCATCCCCCTGGCCCTGTGTCTGCTTTAATTTTTAGCAATGACTTGTAGTTTTTAGTGTACAAGCCTTTAGTCTCAATTTTATTCCTAAGCATCATGTTATTTTTCAGGGTATCATAAATGAATTGTTTCCCTGATTTCCTTCTAAGATCAGATTGCCGTTGTTACTGCAAAGAAACGCAGCTAATTTTTACGTGCTGAGTTTGATCTTGCCATTGTGCTGAATTTATTGGTTTGTGACCGCTGGTCCTGACACATCAACTTGACCTGCTTAAGAAACACACAAGGCTTACTTAGAGAGGCATACTTCTGGTGGGTCATGAGGCCAGGCCCTTGGGTGCTATATCTGCTTCCTTGCTCCTCTGCACCCTTCCACCACGAGGCTCCCGACATAGATCCAGTGGCTCGGAACTGAGACCCCTCCTTCTCAAAGGCATGGTGTGGGGCACTGTGTCCAGCCACAGGAAAGTTGACTACCACAGTGCTGCACCCAAGTTCTGTTTTGTGCTGGTGGAATGTTCTGAGTTTTCCAACTATATGGTCATAGCATCTACTAGGTAATTTCACTTCTTCCTCTCCCATTGGAAGGATTTCTAATTCTCTTACTTAGCTGCTCTTTCTGGGAGGTTTCAAGAAAACACCATGCTGACTGGAAATGGTGAAGGGGGCATCTCCATTGCCCTGTGCCTCATCTCCGGGGCAAAGTCCTCAGTTGCTCAGTACTGATTATAATGGTTGCTGTGGGCTTTTCCCAGAGGACTTTAGGAGGTTGTGAAGTTCCCTTCTATCCTACTTTGTGGAACATTTTTATTATGAAAAGGTGCTGAGTCCAGTAGAATGCTTTTTCCAAATCAATGAGATGATCCTGTGGCCTCTTTCTCCTGTTGCATGCCATTAACAGGCTGTATGACAGACTTTCATACACTGAACCAGCCTGAAATGAAGTCCCACTTGGTTATAGTGTATAATGCTTTTGATATGCTGCTTAGTTCCTTGCTAGTATTTTGTTGAGGGTTTATATCTTACGGGATAGTGGCCTATGGTTTTCTTTTTTTGTGTCTTCGTCTGGCTCCGTATTGGGACTCTGCCCTTAGTAAGTTAGGAAGTATTCACACCCCTCCAACATTTTGGAACAGCTCGAGAAGGGGTAGTATCAATTTCTTAAATACTTAGAACGATTTCAACAGTGATGTCTCTGTTCTGGGGCCTTTGTTTGTTGGGAGACTTTTATTTGTTCAGTCTAATTACTAGTTATCAATCTATGCATATTCTCTACTTCTTCATGAAATACTTTTGGAAGAATATTTCTAAGAATTTGCCTATTTTACTAAGGTTTCTGATTACTGTCCTTGCCAGGTCCTTCATGCCTTCGCATCCCTGGTAGTTTTTCACCCAAACTATCTACTGTGCTCTACTGAAAGGCCATGCTCTGTGGTCATGCACTGTGAGAGTTTTACTGGGGACAGAGGACTGGGGCCTCCCGCCATGCACTGAGTCAGAGCATGAGCTCAGAAAGGCCCAGGCCTACCTGCCACCATCATGGCCAACAAGGGCCACAGAGAACCTGGCCTGTGGTAGAGAAGCATCGTCTTCTTTGACAGGAGGACAGCCATCAGCCCAATGCAGCACCCCTGTCCAATGCAGCTGAGAGACAGAGCTCTGACAGGCATGGCATAACATGGCCTGCAGCTCACTCTTAACTTTGCCGCAACAATCTGTGTCCAGCACTGTACGAATGCTTTGCTAAACAGCCTGCAATAGAAGTGTGAGACAAGGCAGGTGCCCTGTGGTCACACAGGAAGGAGCAAGGGTGCTAGGCCAACACTGTACTTGGGGACTTCAGGACATGGCCAGGGCCACCCACACTCAAACGCCAGCTTAGGAAAGTACCTGCCACACTCCGTGCACCTCAGGGTCCCTGCTGGTGAGTCCTGAGCTGCAGATGACAGATAGCTGTGGGGCCCGTGGCCACCTCAGCCCTCTTGGCCATGGAATCCAGGCACAGAGGTAAAGGCCTGGCCCCAGGAGGTGAACATAAGAATCACATCTGGCCAAGGCAGGACATGCATCCCTACTCTACTCTGCCTACTGGAAGGGTTCTCACATCCACAGGGATGTTGTTGTCCACTCTCCGAAACTGGAGGCCCCCTCCATCTGCTTTTCTCTTTATCCTCATGGTAGAGCCTGGGTGCTGAAAAATATCTGCCCAGGACAGCAGCAAATAGTAGGGTTATCCCAGGATAAGTATCTACACAGAGCATACCAGGCCTGGCTCTGGTCAGCTGGCTGAGGGGCAGGTTGGCTCAGTTCTTCACCCTGAGGGCAAGCCAGGCCAGGCCAGGCCAGGCTCCAGGGCTTGGTCTGAGGAACACAGCTGCCAAGTCCCCATCCTCCGCTCCACCAGCCAGGGGATGAAGGAACCTGCTTGCTTCCCATGAGGGCCTGCATCCTGGTAGCTGGCTAGCCCGGCTCTGTCTCCAAGCTGCTGAGGCAAGAGCCCTTGGAGGCCCCTGGATCTCACCATGGATTCCACCCTACAGAAACTGGGAATGAAGAGCTGCATATGGCTTGCCCAAGTGAGGACTGCAGCCTGGAGGACCTCTTGCAGAAGGCTCTCGGGGTGAGAGGGTGCCCAGGATCAAAGGTGGCTGGGGTCAGAGGGCACCTCCCAGGCAAGCTGGGTGTTCAGGTGCTGACTGCAGGAGCGAGGCTTTTGGAACCCTGGCTTCACACAGAGACTGGGGCAGCTGCTCATGCGAGGCCCTGGAAGTCAACCAGGGATCCCCAGATGCACAGGCATCCATGAGGTCAGCAGGGGGCAGCCTACACCCACAGCCACCCTTGGAGCTGCTCAAAATTTTAAAAAGAGCTGAGGATGATACAGCCTGGAGTGAAGGCCGAGTTCTGACCCCTGGACCACAGAAACAACAAAGCAAATGAACAAGCAATCCTAACCTGCGTCGATCAATGATGCCCAGGAGCCTTGTAGGGGCAGAAGCTGCCCAGGACCTGAGTGGTTTCTCTGTCTCTGTGCCAGGCTCACTGAACTGCAGGCCTCGCTCAGCAGAAGCCCACAGGGCCCCCGGGTCCACACTCACCGGCAGCACCCCTTCCCCCCGCCGCCTGCCTGGGCCTGGGTGCTGGATGAAGGAGCGTGTGGAGACCTTGTAGTGGCTCAGCAGGCAGACGACGACCACAACCATCACGGTGACCACGACGACGATGATGACGATCTGGGCAAACTCCAGCTCCGCTGCAGGGAAAGGACGCTGGTGAGACACTTGCACCACACTTGGTGGCACGGGGTGCAGGCCATGGAGGAGGGGTCGCCACCGAGGGGCTTGGTGGAGCCTGATACACTACAGGGACACCCAGGCCGCAGCCCCCCATGCTCTCTGGGGCCTTACAGTGGAGCTGCGGCCACACAGAGCCACTCGAACTTGGGCTGCACAGCACCCTAGGTTCCCTGAGGACAGGAAGCCCAGGCTCCCAGCCAGAGGAGCTAGCACACTGATCCAAGCTGAGGCTGCATTTGCTTGCACTGTGGGTCACCTCCACGCTGGGTTTCTGAGAGGACACTGTAGGAAGCACACAGGAGGGACAAAGAGCTCCAGCCACATCCTCAGGCACTTGAGTGGCAGGGCCACACTAGGTTCCAACACTACCTCAACAAGGGACTTGGTAGATGCCACCCACACCACTGCAGTCTGCAGCGAAACTTTGAGTGACCATGTGAGGAGCTGGTATCAGAGGTAGGGACTGGAGCCCTGCTCTGCTCCTGCCCTGAAAGGGAGTCCACATGCACGGGGTATGGGGTGCAGAGCTCTGCTGGACGGAGAGTGAGGCTCGAGGACCCTCCGGGGACACTGGCTCTTCAGTGTGCCAGCGCTGTAACAAAGCGGGTCATGGGCACAGGTGCCCTCCCTGCCCCCACTCGTCCCGCACAGTCAGTGGCTCGATCAGTCACAACACCTGAGGCAACACAATCCAGGCGTCCACAGTTGCTGTGTTACCCAGCGAATAACATGGAAAAGTCCCGTGCACATTTGGCCTGGACACAAAGACACACTCCAGTCTCAGTTCTTTGCCCTCTATGGTTGGTTAAGTCCATGACGACACCCTGGACACAGAGGGCAGATGTTCTCACAGCCCTGAGCCCTGCACTGCACAGACACGCACGTGTGCGCACACACACACACACACACACACACACACACACACACGACACAGACCCTCAGCTGCAGCAAGGCCACCTGGCCCAGGGCAGCGGGAGGAAGCTGAGCACCTCCCCACCCCACCAGGCCGCACCTCAGACACTGCTACGCTCCTTCCTTCTGTCAGCCCACATCCAGTGGCAGTGACACCCAGATGTGTGCACGATTGGGTCGGGGAAGGGGCCTGGTGGTGAGCAGCTGGGCCAGGTTCTCATGCACCCGGGGAGGGTGACAGGGTGACGGCTGCAGGGCTCCTCTTGACAGGAGCAGTGGGGTGCCCTGAAGCTGGCCCTTGTCAAGGCTCACAGCCAGATACTCTTGCCTGAGGAGCTGCTGTGCCTGCCTGCAAGCTCTGCGGATGGTACCCAGCTCAGCCCCAGGTGCCTCCCAGAAGGTGCCCCAGAGGGCACACAGAGTCCAAGGCTTCACAGGCTCAAGGGCTCCTGGAAAGACAGCGCATGCTGGTGGGGACGGGGCCGTCGCCCTAAGGGAGACACCCAAGGCCGCTTTCATTACAGCCCTACAGAGGGCCAGCCCACACAGGGCTGTGCTACAGATCATCCTGCTCTAAGCACAGGAGACAACAATTGCCAAGAACATGGAGATAAAGGGGGCTCCGGGCTTCGGGATGAGCCCTGAGCAGTGCTGTCCGGAGGCCAGGAGGCCCGTCTTCCTTCACAACCCCCAGGAACCTCCATCCGGGTTACGAGGAAGGAGTCTCCCAGACCACCCCCTCCCGGTGCTGTCTGTGCTGCACAGCCGCGGGGCGCAGACCAGACAGATGTCTGCGGTTTTGGGGAGTGAGAAAAGGAGGGGCTGAGAGGAGAATGAGCTCTGCAAGATTCGTTAAGACAGAAAGGTTTTTACACTCACAGGAACAGTATTAGCATTCTAAGAAAACAGTAGGGTGCTTTGGGATTTCTGAAATTTCCTGTGCCCATGTGGATCCTGGACGCAGCCCAGGGCCGGTTTTCCTGCTGCCGAGACTAAACCAGACCATGTGAGGCGAGTTCAGGCCGTGTTTTCACATTCTGCCTCCCCTTCATGGGCTGGTTCACATAGCTGTAACAATGCATCACGGCTGTCCGAGCCCCAGGAATGTTGCCACAGTCTAAAGCTCTCAGGAAACGCCGCCCCACATTTTAGTACTGTGTCAGGATGGCAGCTCTGTCCCCAGACATCCCTGCGCCATGGGGTGCGAGTCACAGAGAGAAACAATGTACAAAACCCGTGTTCTCTGCCCTGCTGGGCCGAGAGCCTGTGCTGTTCAGAGACCCCAGGGAGCGCCACTGCTCACCTGTGCCCCTCTGCAGCTGGGAGGTACCACTCTGCATAGAAGCTCCAGGCTCTCTCCGCACCCCTCTCCTCCCCCAGGCTCACCAACACCTGGGCAGCTGGGAAAGCCGCCCCCACTGAGCCCTTTAGCAGGGTCAGGGGAACTGGACTACGGCTGGCCAGCGGGCGCACCACAACTGCCAAGGGGCCTTGTTTCCAGCAAACTCACTAAGCCCCTGTGATCTCCATGCAAGAGGATCCGGCAGCACAGTGCCCCAAAGCTGGTGCTGCGTGGCTTCTGCCTGACTTCCTTCCAGTCTTGTTCCGCTTGGCCTAGACAGGTGTGGTGACCAGACAGCCAGAGAGGCCGGTTCTGCTCTTTTTATGGGTCCATGACACTTTGGGAATGCTAGTAATTCTTTCTAAAATCCTACAGAGCCCAGGGGAAGTGGAAGAAGGATGAGGTGGGGTCAGAATCCTTTAAAACTAACTGGCTCCAATCGCTGAGCTGTTGAATAAAGATACTCTTGGAGATTGAAGGGCTGGATGAAAACATGCTCGGCAGCCGCCAGGGCTCAGGGGATACCCATCTGAGTTGTCAGAAGGACTCCTCTACAGCTTGGGCTTCGGAAGGCCAAAGAGTGATGCTGACAGCCGTGTGCTTATGCTGTACGTTCCGAACCATGCTTTCCGTGGCAGTGGGGTGGCGCTCCAGTTTATCTTACAGGAGTAGCAGAAGGAGGTGCCCACCCCACAGAAACACGTGCAGTGGGTGCCCCCATTGCTTTACCTGGGAGTGCCTTTCCACCCGTCCATGCCAGGCTTTCAGTGTGTGGCACCAGTGTGGCATTGACAGGGTCTCATGGCACCACTCTCTGGTCCTTCCCCAGAGTGCCCACAGCATCATGCTGCATTTATCTATGTGGCAGGAGGACCACACACCCAGCAAAGCCTTCAGTAGGAGCAGACACCTCAGCCTCACTCCTGTGGACACACCCAGCACTCACCAGAGGCTTCTATGGTGCTGGAGTTCTGCCAGAGGCTTTCCTAGTTTGTGTCACTGGCCAACATTCCTACCCAGAGAAGGTGTGGGCACTCGCTACAGAATCACCTCATGGCTGCTAGACGCCACCTGTCTATATTTTCTTATTTACATTACTATTTACATAAGACTGGCATAATGAGATTGGGAGATGCCATCAAGAGATGTCCAAAATCCCAGTCCTTCCAGCCTTCCAGGTCAGCACCAGCAGAACAGGATGGCAGGAGGCAGCTGAGTCCCTGGGACACCAGCCATGAGGCCACCCCTGGGTGACACCCGAGGCCCCGTTCATTCAGTTCCCTCCCACCACATCTTAGCTTCTAGAGTTGACTCTTTCTAGAAAGAAATGTACCTACATATGTGCCAACCAAAGACAACTTTTGGCGGGATTTTCTGAAAGGACAGCAAGGAGTGAGAGTGATGTACTCTTACGAGTCTGTCTTGCTGGGCTATAAACAGAGAAACCACACGCCCAAAACCACAGCTCCTCACAGGACACTTGTGAAGTCAGCCCTCCGCCTGCCTGCCTCCACACAGTTAGCTAGGAAATGCGTCGGAAGGGCACAGAGGTGCCGGTGCCTCGGTTACTGCCTGAGTGTGGTCTCTCAGGCCCCTTGCTGTGGCCTGGCCACCTCAGTCTGAGCGTTTTCTTTACTAATATCTGCTGTTCCCACCCTGAGGACCTGATCAAGAAACACATACTGAGAAATACATCTTTCTCTAAAACGCTGTTCTGAAAAATTCAGGCGGGGAAAATCACAGACACACAACTGCGGAAGAGCATTTCCATAAAGCTTCCAGACCGTGAGCCTTTGCATTTTGGCACACCTCTACCGGTGGGCATGCCTGAGCCCGCGTCTTGGCCTCAGCAGGGTCCTGCCCCTGCAGCTCTGGCCACAGTTCTCACAGCAGGCAGGGACTCTGGGCAGGGTGTCCTCAGGGGCCCAGCACAGAGCAGGTCCAGGTCTCCAGTGCTGAGCCACAGCAACACAGCTGGACTTGTCACGCACAGGAAGCAGAGCGCGGGAGCTGCTCCAGGACCCCCTGGCGGTGGGCAAGGGAGGCACTGGTCGCCCAGCGCAGCCTTCTTCCCTCATCTCTGCTGGAGGCCCCAGGGGTGAAGCTGCACAGACAGTGACCGCTGTGGCGACACCCAGGATGGCCACTGCACCTTGGCCCCCAGAGAGGCAGACCATGAGGAGCTCACTGCACGGTCGTGGGTCCCTTCCCCAATCTCCAGCCAATGTTGCTTCCCTGTACCGGGACTGATGTCAGCACCACAGCAGGCAGCAGGCTGTGCGTCACCATCTGTCATCCCAGCAGCAGGAGCGCACCTCTGGAAGCCCAGCACCACTGTGCCTATTAGTTTTGGGGGCTCTGAGCTCGGAGAGAAGGACCCAGGTGATGGAGAGGCAGCCCAGGAAGAGGACAGGGCCTCTCCAGGCTTGAGCCCTCCTACCCACAGTCCCCACTTCCTGATGCCCCTCTATAAAGGGGCTGCGGGGCTGGCCACAGGTCTATAGCCACAGGGCGGCAGCATGCCATGGTGGCACCACACATAACCTGAGCGGCGGCCCTACCTATGCCAGACAGCTGGGACCAACAGCCAGTTCTCACAGCGAACGTGCGTATGGTGGCTGACGCATGACACACGCTCTTTGAACCTGCAGTACAGCCAACTCGAGCAGATGGATTCACAAGGGAGCCCTGCCCTGTGTCTGCCACGGACATAGGACAAGCCTGCCCGCACTTGTCAGGGGTCATCTGGGTTCATCTGCCAGGTGCTCGCAAATTTTTGTGGCAGCTGTTGAATCCAGGGCCTCCTACGTTCTGGGAAGGTGTTATACCACCAAGCCACATCTCCCATCCCCGTTTATTTAGAGATAGGTTGACCTTAAACTTGAAGTTCTTCTGCCTCAGCCTCCTTGACCTCCTCCCCTGGTATCTTGGATTCTGCACATGCACGACTGTGACCAGTGACATCCTTCCGTTTCACTCCTATTTACCTTTAAGTACTTCTTGAGGAGATGCTTCAGGATTCAGGGCGTAGGCCCAACCCACATCCTGTGTCGTGGGCTGTGGCAGTGGGTGACAGCTGGGCTTTTCATTTTGTTTTGCAGTATACACTATATATTGTCTCCTGAAGGTGCTGAGGTGCTTCGGTTGGGGTGGAACTCGCGACCCTCCTGCCTCAGTCTGATAGCTGTCGCCTTAGCGCCCTTTCTTATCCCTGAGACTCCTGAAAGGAGGAAAGGCTCGTTCCAGCTCACAGCTCAGAGAGGTTCAGTCTGTTGTTGTCTGGCTCCAAGGCAGGGGGGCAGGGCAGGTAGGAAGCAGGAATGGCACCTGCCTTCTGGTGGCCCTTTTGTTCCATCCAGCCTACGACCAGCCAGCTGGTGCCACCCACGCCCAGGCAGGCCTTCCGTTATCCACACCCAGCGCTATGCTCACGTCCTTAACCCCAGCATCACACCCCTTAGCTCCAGCCACTCCCAAAGTTCCTGCCTATGAGCACGTGGGGCTTTGTGGGGCGTCTAGGCACGAGCCATAATAGGTCAATATTTCTTTCAATTAGGAGAAAAGAGCCATACATACAGACGGATGCAGGGGAGATGAGTGTGCCTGACCGAAATGCAGGTATGGAAGCGCAGAAGCCTCTGCAGCCAAGGGCTCTCCCCTGCCTCCTCTTTAAACTGCATCTCTACGTGAGTCCTCTCGTGAACTAACCCACCTTAGCAATGTGGATTTTGGGGGCTCAGAAACATGTTTCCAGGCTACAACAGGCCGGGACACCCCGCTTCCCCATACAGACCTTTCCCAGGCTTGTTGGTAAGCTCACTCTACTGACACTGGCCATGGGTCCTACAGAAAAGACAGCAGTCCACTAACCACTCACAGGGGCTGGGGAGCTAGCTCAGGAGAATAAGCTCTTGCCTGGCTAGTGCAAGGGCCTGAGATATATCTCCGGTTCCGCAAAAAAAAAAAAAAAAAAAATTAACCTCTGACAAAGGAAGCAACATAGTCACCCTACAACCTTGCCCTCACCGCTAAGCCTCTACAGTAGTCTGGGCCCCAGGTCTGAGGGCACAGGCTGAGGTGGCCCAGTGTCTGTGTACCTCCAGGTGGCTGCAGAGGTGGTAAGAGTAGAGATGCTCGTGGCTCCACACCCACAATGACATGCCAATGCTCAGGGCCACCAGAGGTGGTTGGCTTTGGGGCCCTCCTGGTGGAGAAGGATACTTAGCCACACTGGCTCTTCTTCGCCTCCAGCCTGCCCCCCACCCGTCCCACCAAACCTCACATCCAGGGCTCCCAGGTGACTCCCTCTTCCACACAGGATTCCTTCTAGGTGACACAAGTGAGCCCCAGAGTCATTGGAAGAGCTAGAAACCTGGCTCCTGTTCTAGGCACTTCTGCGCACCACAAGTCTGTCTTCCCACCAGCCCTATGAGGCACATTTCCTCTCTCCTTCGTACACGAGGAACTGAGGCTTGGGGAAGGTCACATGGCCTGAGAGGCAGGCAGGAGCTGGACCCAGACAGTCAGAAGCTCCCACGTCTCACCCTCCTGTCGCTTCACTGGCTGAGAACTTAACAACCACCCAATGTGAAATTCCCAGACACTAAGAGGATGTCAGGGGACTGATACGGCTGGATTTCAACTTTTTAGTCAGACTGCTCCCCTGTTTTGGGCACACAGGGCTGGGTTAACGTGCAAACTTAGGTTCCTGGTTCTACACCTCTGCCTTACCCAAGCTCTTGGTTCACATGCCTCAAGTACCCAGTAAGAATCGATGGCTCTGTCCTGACATGGTTTCACTTTTTGAGGTTTATGACTGTGGTGTAAAATTTTGTTCTGAGATGAAATTTTCCATATAAAAGTTCAACCCTGGAATCTGGCCTGTAGAAAATAAAAAAAGTACTTTTTAAACAAATCTATTGTGCCTGAAGTCATGAGGGCAGATTTTAAAGGAACATAAACTTTATGTCCAAAACAGTAACAGTTTGGTATTTGTGGAGATTAACTTATAGAATGGAATATTTTACTAATGTATTCTTGCTTTAAAAATTGAAATACAGAGAGGTCTTTATATTCAAAGCCAAATGCTCTGCATGCACTCCACCCAATCAGTCCTGTTAGGAATGTCAGCAGACACCGTAGTGTGCAGTGCTGTGAAGCTGGCAGGTGGGGTAGCTAGTCACGAAAAGGCGAGACCCCACGATGAAGAGAACAGTGAGGCAGAGGACGGATAATGAGCTGGAAGACTTAGACAAGAGCTCAAGCCAATAAGACAGCTACAGGACAACAGTCTACAGCTGCAGGACAGAAAATCCTTCCAGGAACTCATGCAACTTTCTCAAGGCCAGGCCACATGCTAGACCATCAAACAAGCTGCCATAATTTGAACAGGGCCCAATCATGCAAAGTATGCTCTTTGATTATGTCAAGCTAGTGGCAATCGGGAAGATTCTCCAGTCTGCAGAGCTCCGAAACAAGATGCCTGGGCCATCATAATCTCTGAGTGTGCCCAAGGAAGTTGAAACAAAAGGAGCTTTGTAAACTGAGGCCAGAAGGATAACAAAATGCAACACTGGCCACCCAGGTTAATGTCAAGACTGGCATCCAACCTAAAGCTGCCCCAGCTATTGCAGATGTCTTTGAGGAAGTATTTTTTGGGTAAGGCATGGTGGTGCCGTATGCACGGTCATGGTTCTGATGGGCTTTTCTGAAAGGTTCTTGTTACTTGTGCCTTGGTTCATTTCTTTTATAATAGCCCTGTTTATTTATGTATTCATAAATACATAAATACCCTCCTGTCACTCCACTGGCTGGAGACTGACAGAAGTAACTGCGCTTTGACTCTGACAACTTTCAAAATCATAATAGACAAAATTAGAAATGAAAGCGGGAAGAAATTTAAGGGATTCACAAGTATGTAGGAGATCAGTAACATATACACTAAAAATCCACACATCAAGAAGAAATCACAAGCCGGGTGTGGTGGCGCACGCCTGTAATCCCAGCACTCGGGAGGCTGTGGCAGGAGGATCGGTGTGAGTTCGAGACCAGCCTGGGCTACAAAAGTGAGTGCAAGGCCAGTCTGAACTGCATAGTGAGACCCTGTCTCAAAAAGACAAAAAAAAAAAGAAGAAATCACAAGGAAACATCTTCTGGAAAGACAGCGTAGGGCACTCCTGGCTGCCCATTCCGGGTTTCCAGAGCATGGGTCGAAAGAGCAGCCTGTTCATGGAAGACACAAGCTGTGCCCGTGGTGGGGAGGGGGCATGTGGTCCTCTCCTGTCCACCATCACTCACTCTGACCTACAAGCAAGCGCCAGTCAAAGAAGGAAGCAGGAGACACCCCACGTGTTGGTGAGTAATAAAAAATTATAGTCCTATTTGTAACAGAAAGAGCTGGTTTTTAGAAGAATAGGTATCAACTCATAAATATGTATTCATGTTAATTCATTGTAAATGTTTGGTCAGATTCACCAGGAAAGCCCTCTGAGCTTGGTTTTTCTTTGCTGTAAGTTTTTAAAAATTACTGTTTTAATCTCTTTACTAGTAGACACTTAGATTTTCTATTTTTCTTGATTCAGTTTTGATAGCTTGTGCCTTTCTAGGAATCTGTTATCCAAGTTGTTGGCAGGGAGTTGGTCACAGGGTTTCATTACCATGCCATTCAGTCTGGCCAACAGGACTGAAGCTCAGTCATCTTCGTTCAGGATCGCTGCAGTATCAGGGTTGGTTTTTCTCGGTCTCATTACTTCCCTCTCTAATTCTTTGGCCTATGTTATGGATAGGGTCTAGATGTGCCTCTAAAGCCAGATGCAGTCACAGATGGGGCTGTCACGGGTGGCTCGACCTAAGGCTAAGGATGCGATGCTGAGATTAAGTGTGTGTGCCGCAGACTTGTGTGTCCACCTGCTCCCGTTAAGGCTCGCCTTAACAGACTACAGATCTATAGCAGGAACCAACGGTACAAGAAAGGTGATTTACTCAGCTTTCCGAGGGCACAACTAAACAAAGCACCAGAAAACATACAGTTCATACAGACTCTAGGTCCCTGCTTCCATAACAGGGTCAGGACAGCTCTGAGAAACCGGTGGTGAGCACAGAGTCACGGGCGTAAGGACAACTCAGGGTAGGCACAGGGACACAGCCCCACTCCCCGCAAGGTGCCTGCCTGTCCTTCGGTGGTCAGGTGCAGTCAGAGGGCTGCACTTCCACCTGAAAGAATCTGAGGGGACGAGGAAAGTGAAATGTGTGTATAATGCATCCCTGTCATGGTATGTTTGAAAATATACTCCTTATTGAAGCCCTGCCCATGTGTACCTTTTTAATATTCAATCAAAAAATAAAGGATTTCAAACAGTTTCAGAAAAAAAAAGAAATAAGTAAATCTATTCCCAGATTTCAAGATTTATTATTTTTTTTAAGTTTTTGCTGTTGTTGTTGTTTAGCACCTCACTAATGGTGGCCCAGACGTAGTGACCATCCCGATTTCTGCCTCCCTGGTGCTAGGATTATAGGCATGCACCACCACGCCCGGACTCCATTGGTGGCTCAGCACACCTGAGGACAGCACTAGCGCAGTATTATTTTGTTGTAAAATTCCTATGAGAGGTTCTGAGTTTGATTCCTGGTGCCCCCCACAAAAACGAAACCCTATGGAAACTATACTGCTCTACCTGTGCACTGATGAGAGTGCAGGTGAAGACAAAGCTATCGAAAGGGAGAAGAGACGGGAAGGAGGCAGATGCCAGGGCGAGGAAGCCGCGACCCTTGCCCCTGGGGAAGACAAGGGCATTTGTGTTGACAGAAGTTTTCTCCCATATGAATGATGTGCAGGAAATGGGGAAGCGACACTGCCCTAGCGGGTGCGCCCGATCCTCATGGGCAGCGCTCCGCAGGACGAAAACAAAAATGTTGGCAACTTAAAAGAAATAGCCATTAACCTAGATCAGTGGTTAATATTTAAACTGACCTGGGGATTAAATTTTCAAGGCTCTAGGCCCAAGATTCTGCAGGAATAAAGGCTCAGCCTCAAACAACAGTTCCTAACATTAGAGAGTGATGACCTAGCTGTCCGTCCGGCAGGGCACTGGCCCAGGAGGGATTAAAAACCTCCGAAGCCACCCGAGAGAGCCCACTGTGCTAAACTACCACCCCACAAGCCCTGGGGGTGGAAGAGAGGCCTCGGCAGGGGTCACTGGGATGGTAGAGCCCTCTGGGTCTGCACAGCTCTGCCCTGTGGCACTGAGCAGACGCAGGGCCACACTAGGTGTCTGGGTGGGGGACTCAGGACGGGTAGAGCTTGGTAAAGGTCGGGAGAGTGTGGCCCTTCGAGTCCTTCCGAGTTGTGCCTCCTGGCACCTGGTAGGGGCTCAGCGAATGTCTGACAACAAGCAGAAGGGCAGCTGTCTAACCAGGATGGACTCCAGCACACGATACCTCGAGGGACCTGTTAGGAAGGCAGAGTTTCAGGTCACTGAGGTCTGCAGAATCAGAGACTCTGGGGCTGTGTCAGTGACCCTGGTTTCCCAGAGCGCTGCCGGAGGTTCCAGTGTACATGGACCTACAAGAGCACTGGGCTTCAGAGGGGAACTCTCCAAGCAGAAAATGAACAGGTGGCAGGGCCGCAACGCTGTCGGCGTCCTCCATCTCCTCGCGGTCTCAGCAGTCTCTGGGTGTGCATCATCATACTTTCCTTTGTGAGCTGGTAAGATGCAGTGTCCAATGGACATGCCCACATGCTGATCCACTTTAATTGAGGGCGTCCATGCTGTTTTTGAGAATAACTGGACTGGAAGTTAGGTCTTCAAGGACTCTGGGGAGGCTTTTCTTACAGAACAGCAGCCACTGTCAGGTCCAGCTGTGCTTGGCCACTGGAGAGCGATGAAGCCAAGCTGGGCCCCTGCTCCGGGCGGCTCCTCACTCCCCAGGCCTACCTCCCACGCCTCCAGGGTGGAATCACAGCCTCAAGGGTTGGCTGCGCCTTGTGCTTCCATTCGCTCCCTTCGTGGGCCGTTTGCCACTAGCCTGGGCATCGCGCAATGCAGTGTGCTTTGTTTGTTTACAGAAGGAGCCAACAGAGTGCAGGTTCTGTGGACAAGCTTCTTCACTTGGGAAGAAGCAGGTGTGCAGGGTTGCTTTGAAGAAATGGAACTTATGTGTGGGGCATCTGTCCACTATTTGCACATACGTAAGATAATTTCTACAGGGAAAGAAGAAAACACTAACCAAGGCTAGGTTTGAGAGACAACCACAGGAAAATCTAGAAAAACTGGGCTGTGTCTGCGCCTTCCTCATGGTGAAAGCAAGGGGCCCCTTGCCATCACCTCCTCCTGTGTACTTCGGAGGGAGAGCCATGCCGCAACACCCCCACCCTCCACACGGCCTGTTCCTGTCTACACGGATGAATTCATGGCTTAGTCCCACGAGAATGAAAACACTTCTGTTCCCTTTATTTTCTCTTATGATTCTTCTCAAAGAATTGCTTTTCCTAAGGTCAGTACAGCGAGTCACAATCCCCTCCACCCTCACGTCTAACATCGCTACACAAACACTGCCCCCCGGAGCAAGGCCTCCTCCAGTGTCCCTCAGCAGCCGGCACGCCGATTCACAGGACCCGCTCGGAGACTCTCAGGAATGGTCTAACCTTCTTGCGCTGTGCGGACCCACAGCCTGCGGAACATCCTTTTCTTTTTCTTTTTTGCCAAATACAAAACCACTGAAATACTAGTCTCACTTCCAGCTAGCAGACGCATGGAGCAGCACGCCCAACAGTTTGCTCCTCGAGTTCACACTCTGCTCGTGCTGAAACTTAAAGAAATGCAAAACTAATCGCATGGAAACTCAGACACTTTAAAAAAAAAACTACACTACCAAAAAAAAAAAAAAAAAGTATCACCAGGAAACCAGAGAACGTTTTTTTTTTTAAGGTCTGGTCCAGACAAGCAACAGTAGTTTTAACAGTTTTGTGGCAGGTCTTTTCCCGTTGAGAAACCATGTGCTATTTGGCTTCACACTGCAACTTGTGCCTTGAAAGTCAAGGCCTCCTGCCACCCGAATATCCCTCCGGCCATCTTCCTCCCGAGACTCCAGCTGCACCTCACGCCACACCGGACACCCTCCTGCAAGTGCCTGAGTAGTGACTCTGCTCCACACCAGAGGCTGTCTCACCCAACAGATCTGAAACTTCGGTGCTCACAAGGTCTGCAGAGGACCACGAATGGAGCGCATGCATGCGTCCTGCACAGTGGGGAGAGAGGAGAGGGGCGGCGACCAAGCCAGGACGGCACTTACGCCTCAGCTCACCACTCACGGAAAGCCACTGCGCTGCTTCTCTCAGCGTCTACAGCCAGCACGTGAGTGAGCAAGCCTCAGAGGAGGGGCCCAACTAGACAGGACCAGAGCAGGGCACCGACCCACAGACCCCTGCACCGATGCAGGAGGCGAGTTATTCTCGGCAGAGACCTGCTTTTTAACAACCCCTTGGACTTCTGCCGCAAGTGTGGAAGTACAGGATAATCTATCTTCTACTCTCCAGGATACTACTCTCACACCCTTTCCATGGGTAGTCACAGATATCAATACCTATGTGTCTACTATGCAGTTATACAAAATATTAACTTTTTAAATTCCTTTTCTTCAGGATGAGACCCAGATGTCAAGGACAGTACAGGGTTACAAAATGTGACATCATGTTTGTTATCTTTATTTTCCCAGAAACACGTGGTCATCAGTGCATAGTAAGCAAGAAAGCACGCTGATTATTTGGTAAGAAATAGGAGCCACTCACTGCCCGTCACACCCGACCATGGTGGGGAGGGGCCAGCCCGGCTGCTTCTGGCCCAGTGCCTTTCTCCAATAGTCCAGAGCCTTGGGCCCTGCGGTCCCTTCTTGGGCTCTACCACGGTGGGTGGCTATTAAGTATGGACATCTGCCAGGGACCAGGCCCATAAAGCTGATTCCCTCACCCCCTGGAAGCAGCACAGGTACAGGAAATCTACTGCATAGGCTGCTGGCCACCCACAAAGGAGAAAAGGCCACCCGAAGCAGGCTCTGGAGGCGACAAGGCAGTCCAGTCTCCCTTCTCACGGGAAGACGGCGGTCCTGGCCATAGTGGGTGGGAGCCTCTTTCCTCCTACCTCAGAGGCCGAGGAAGGCTGTACTCCCTGCCCTGAGCACCAGGGCATCTCTACCTTACTTGTGGAGGGTTTCAGAGCAGCAGGCCTGCACTGGGAAGGACTTAGGAGCTCCTGGGCTTCCCTTCTGGAAGGCAGCCTGCAGTGTGGACCCCAGTTCCCTGCAGGGCTTTTAGGCCGGGGGCACCTTATTCCTTATTCCCTGGCTGATGTGGTCCAGGGCCTGTCACAGGGCACTTGGGTCACAGGAGATGCTGGTCATCACTGTGCCATCAGCCCTGTCCCTCCATCCCTCCTTTGCCTGTCCCTCTGCCAGGGACAATGGCAGCCTACAGGGCTATGTGCTGCCATTTTGAAAGCTGCAGGCACTGTAGGTAGAGAGTGTTTCGGGGCATTGTGATCCCAGGACGTCTGTGCATTCACACTGCTGCTCTGAGTCCTTTGTGAGGAGAGTGAGCACCTTCACTGTCCCCTGAGGGGCTGTGGCTTTGGAGAAACGTCCTCATTCCAAGGTGGGGACATAACGGTCTGGCAAGAAGTGGCTTTCACTACCATTCCCACCATAGTGGCGCCTTGGCTCTAGGTGCTGAGCTGGGAGCCTTGAGCAAACCATTTGACCAGTGAACTAAACTCCAGCCTGCTATTTAATTTTGAGGTGGAGTCTGAATACACTGCTCAGGCTGGCCTTGAACCTAAGTTGCTCTGCCTCAGCCTCCTGTGCAGCTGGAGTCTCAGACTTGCACCACTATGCCTGGCTTGATGACATTCACTTTCTGTGTCTTCCTCCTCTTGAAGAGGATGAGTGGACTGTGGATGAGGACAGAAAGTGGGTGAGACTCAGTGGGTCTTTCGAGCGGACAGAAGCACACTCCGTCGTGTACCTGGGGAACAGCAGAGGCAGGGCCACCCCCCGCACAAGCTGCAGGAAAGGAGAATGGAGGCAAGGGGCTGCTGCCGTGATGAAGGTGCTCTTGAGAACCCGACCGTGAGGAGCAGGGGCCTGAGATTCAGCTTCTTCACAAAGACATCTCCAGGCCAGAGGAGGGTGAGGAGGGCAGGGAAGACAGCACACCTGAGCCTAGTGCTGTAAAGGTGGGCGCTGTGGCCTTGGCTTGGGACTGCAGGGAGGAGCAGGGACGTGCGGTCCATGGGTTCCTCGGCTCGTGTCTAAGTACCCCTGGAAGAAGGGCAGCGGTCCTCAGGCTGCACTAGACTCTGCTCATGGGGCAGAGGGACACATTTCTTTATCAGCAACATACACAGAATGGGGCCACTGACAGCCTAGAAGTGGCACAGCTGTGGCCTAGCTGTGAGCTCAGGAGCACTGCAGGGTCTCACAGGGCCATCTGTGGAAAAAGCCTGGAGGACAGCAGTGGGTTTGTGGCTTGCACAACCCCCACCCCCACCAGGGCCAGGCATCTGAGCAGCGCTCGGCCTCCTGCTGCAGGGACCCTGGGCTGGGGTCTGACCACACAGGGCCAAGGTTAGAAGCTGTGCCCTCTCTGGTCCTGTGGAGGTAAGAAGGGTAAAATGTGGGAAAGGCTCACACTGCATTATTCTGCTTCGGGATGGGCTGCCTCACCTCCCTCTCACAGCCTTCCTTGGGTCACCATTCTAGCAAATCACTTTCCAGTACAGACTAGGCGGTCAGGACTCCCAGCCTGCACTCTCCAAGCTGGCCTACCTCATCTGTGCCCTCTGCCTACCTCTGCCCCACTACCCCCTCTGTCACCAGAGGCAGGAAGAGTCTCACCTAGGCTGCTCGCTAGACATTGCTATAACTTCCATGCACCCAAAATTAGACCTGGCCTATCAGCCTAAATATAGAAACTTGGGGTCTTAGGCTTAAAGACTAGCTGAAGGGCCGGGGAGATAGCCCCGTACAGTAAGCACTGGTCTGGCAAGAGCAGGGTCCTGAGTTCCATCCCCAGTACCTCAAAAAAAAAGATTAACTGGGTGTTGTGAATCTACCCATGTTTCCAAAAGCACCATTCATGTTCCCTAAAACAAAAATCAGTCATCCCTTGAGATAGAAATATATTTTTACTAAAAAATACAGTGAGAAGAAACAGCAGATCCAGAGGCGTTTGTGGCGAGCCGTCAGGCCCGACCCAGACAGGCAGAAGTGGAAAGGCCGCCTCAGCCAGGGAGCACCAGGGGCGGGTCCCTGATTCTTCAAGTCCCCCCCCCCACGTCTCCCCCACAAGGACTGGCAGCTGTGTGTACACAGGTCACACTGGTGCAGCTGGGGAGCACGGAGCCGGGAGGGGAGAGGGCAGTACTAACCCTGAGGGTCTGCCTCCTAAATGAGTCACTGCCCTCAGCAGCTTCCAATAAGCCCATTTTCTAAGATGTCACTCCTATGTGGGGAGCTAAAGCAGTCAGGCGCACGGGGAGCATAGAAAGTCTGCTCCAGGCAGAGAGGCTGGGCAGCAGGGCCACGCCTACACTATAAAGATGCATTTCTGAGAGCCCACACTTGGCACAGGTAGACAGGTATGTCAGCTAGCTTGAGTGCAACTATCCCTGGTCAAGCAGTGTGTATATCAGATCATCTTGTACACCCTGGATATGCAACGTCTTTGTTTGCAAGCTGAATACTTTAAAATACAAATGTAAATGAATTCACTGACAAATTCGGCAGTGAAGGACCTCACAGAGGGGCTGCACAAGCGAGAGGCTGGGTTTGCCAAGGTCAGCGGAGCCCGGCGAGTCAGCCTCCTAGTGGCTGCTCTTGGTTGCTAGGACAGGACGATGGTCTGTGGCCCCCGCCACACACAGCATTTGCTCACACAAGGAGCATCCCTGGGACCTCCGGTGTGGGTCCAATTGCTTAGGGGACGTTTTTCTCGTTTTTTTTTTGGTGGTGCTGAACTCCATCCCACGGCCTCCAATAATGCCAGCATGGAGCCACACTCCTGCTTCTCAGAGAAGGTACAGTTGTTACATTTGTACAGACCAAGGCATGGAATGTAGGGCATCGCCCAGCTTGCTCGGGTACACGTTCCTTTTCCCTCTGGGCACACAGCTCTCAACTGTGCCAAAATCTGGGGCAGGGAAGAAGGCTTCCAGTGCCAGGCACTGGGAGGGGCTCTGGATCCTTGTGGGTATTTAAGACCTACTTTCTCTTTTTATTAATTACTCATTATTAAACATCTTTGGTTTTTCTTTACTGTAAATAAACTGATTATAATTACTGGAGGACTTGACAGTTGGAAACCTTGGGGTCACCATCTCCGAGGTGAGTTTCAGATCCCTAACAAGTCCTCAAGACTTTGGCTCAGTCTACCACACCCAGGGACATCTGTGCTGAGTGCTGTCACCTTCCTACCCCTTAAGTACCCAGGGCACCACTGGCGGCGATGACGCGCACCTGCACTAAGGCTGCTCCCCAGGCATCCCAGCCTCAGGGTTCAACCATGCAGCAGAAGCCATGATTTCCTCATCTATTCCACCTTCTTGAAGTGTCTCTTATTCTCACATGAAAACGGTGCTCGAAACTTCTTATGAGCTTGAGATCTTGGGAAATGTCACAGCACACATCCACTCCCTGCTGAGAGCATTTGAGTTCACGTCGGACAATGTAAAGAAACACTGGACCATGTCCTAGTAGGGCTCTACTTGGAAAAGGAGCACACAAAATTAATTATTTATGTATTACCCTCAAAATGATTTTATTTGCTTCTTTCAAGTCAAAATTAATTAAATGTTTCACTGTTTAGATTCTGGGTTCTTTTCACCTCAAACAAAGAACTGCACAAAATGAGCAAAAAGTAATTAACCAAGTTTATTTCAGAAAGTGAAGAGGACGCTTGGGGTCATCGGCTGAGTGAAACAGAAAAAAGTGAGATAAAAGGAGACCCGGGAGAGAGCTGGGACAGCCTCTTGTCAAAATGGAAACTCCTACAACTTCTCACACAGAGAACCCAACGGATGGCTCAGGTGGACCCTAGGACAGGACTCGGGAGGCGCTCACAGCCTGGGGCCAGCCCGGTGTGAGAACGCAGACATCAGGGAAGGGGCCCAAGGCATCGTTCCTGTTCACCTCAGAAGATACCCGGAGCCCCTCCAACCCCCATGCGCACCCACAGGGCTGAAGCCAAGAAGTCGTCCATGGACAGGTGGGGCGAACGTGTACTCAGTCTTGTGCAAGATTCAATTTAAAGGTCACAAAGAAGGAGAAACTCTTGTGTGCGAAACCCTGTCACTAAGTGATACGCAGGTCTTTGAGTCAGTCACCAACTCCCTAGGTACCCTCTGCAGGGGATGCCAGGGGCCCCCCTTCCGGCTGGCAGAGGGCTTGGTCCAACATAGGACCTCCAGGAGTGACTGAGGGACAAGGCCCTGTATGCCTTGGTTCTGAGGCTGTGTCGAGCTGCCTACCACCCAGCACCTGCTCAGAGGCACAGTAGGACTCTGGGTGTCCAGGCAGCCGCACTGCCTCCTTCTCCTGTGGAGTCTGGAAACCCAGAGCAGAAGACACTGTGATCACCCAGCGAGGGGCTCAGTTCCCTGAAAACAACCCCCTACATGCTTTGAACATCGTAAGCTTACAAAAAATAAAAGCAAAACAGCCAGAGGAGGTCGACATTTTGTACTAATTGCATTTAAAACAGCATCCAGGCCACTCGGAAGCTCCAGAATCAGGACTGTCTGGTGCTGGTCTGCAGACCTGAGATGGCCACGGGTATCTCTAAAGAAAGCTGGTGGCTGTGGGGGAGGGTCACGCAGTCATGAGATGACAGGCAGGGGTGACAAACCAGGTGGAGGCTGCACAGACTCAAGCGGACATCGAGGGGCCCAGTGACGGAGTCAAGGGTGCTGGAAGGGCTGGCAGCAGGGCTGCCAGCTGCAGCACTCTCAACTCCCACTTGGGCAGTGTGAGCTTGTGGGACTAGCAAACAGCTCTTCTGCATGGTTACACCATCTACATGCACCCAACACGCATCCACATGTGCACAGAGACCGCACACCTGCACACAAAGATATGTAAATACAGGAACACACACTCATGTATATGCATTTTGAAATTTCAATTCCACATAAATAGAAACTAATAATACCACTGCATTTTTTTTTTTTTTTTTTTTTTTTTTTTTTACTAGACTGGACTTTGTATGCAATTAACAGATTGTGAAAATAGCATTTTCCACAGAAGCTATTTCAAGGTTGGTACCATATCCGCGTCTTCCAGTTACCCGTGTTTCCTGGCTGGGAGTCAGAGGGTGGAAGTGGCTAGAACTTTCCAGAGCCCCTGTGATGAAATGGCCACACAGTACCATTTTAGTTACCTGACAATCTGCGTTGATCAGTCAACAACTATTTATGGCAGAAAATGAAAAGAGGTGACATCCTCCCTGTCACTCCAGATGAGTGGCTACCAACTAGATTCATGCTTCCTTGGATGAATGTGGTCCACCCCGGTTGGCAGTGCTGCTGGGGCTGTCACAGGCCTGACAGTGATGTGCTCCAGCACTGATGTGGCCGACATTCTGGGGGACAAGTAACCTGGCTGTGGCCAAGCTCCACAGTCCTATACCCCAAAGCTCAGGCATCCCCCACCACAAAGCTGCTCCTTTGTGACAGAATGATGGCGGTGGTGGCAGCAGTGGTGGTGGGGTTGCTGTGGGAATCTGAGGCCCTGCTGGAGTGTGACAATGGCAGGAACTTGTTGGTGATTCACATGTGATATTGTTACATATTTTTCTTACTTAGATTTAACCAATAGAAAAGCTATTTTGCTTTTAAGAACAGACAGTAACTGACCTTGGAGATTTCCCAGAAACATATTAAGTCCCCAGGGAAAGCTTTCTGCTGGCCAGTAACCCTTTACCACTGAAGCCAGGAAGGTCCTTCATGAGAGACCTGGACATCTGTGACTGCACATAGAGGGGAACAATGTCCCCTCTACGTCACCATGACAACCTGACAATCAGGGTGAGTGGAAGTGAGGCAGCAGCAGGCCTCTCTACAGCCAGGCTGCTCCCCCAAGGACATCTTCCCACCCCTTAGAGCCCACCTTCTACTCCTGCCAGAGTGATACCTGCTGTAGAGTTACAACAGCAGTCTCTTCCCACAGTACGGTCCTACTCAGAATTCACCCCGCTGTATTTTTGCACAAGGCTAAGAATTTCAACCAGCTTGGATAAACACACAAGCTGTGTGACATGAAGATAAACTATTTGATAGTCAGCTTCCAGAGCACCCACTCCAACAGCTTTTCAAGTGCCAACGCCTGCAAAGCCACTGATTGTTTCTCAATGTGTAAGATTTCCTTATGCCTTTAAAAATGATTTTTTATAATTCAAATCTAAGTAAAAATAATGAGCTTGGTCATCAGGACTCTAATCCTGTTGGTGTCTCGTGTCCTGATACTCAAGCTATTCTAAGGAAGAGAAGGGCGGCAGTCCTCGAACTGCTTCTGCTGTATCCCAGATTCTCAGATGTTGTGCTTTCATTTTCATTTGATTCTAGAAATTTTTAAATTTTCTCACATTTCTTCAGGGACTGAATTTCTTCAATCATTCAGAAATAAACTATTCAATCTCCATGTGTTTGGATAATTTATGTGGTTTTTCATTCTGTTGATTTCCTTCCATTAAAATATAATAAGATGCAAAAAATAATTTCAAATGTTTCGTATTCAGTAAGGTTTTCTTTGTGACCTGAGCCTTCTTTTGGAAAATGCTCCATGAACTGCTGAGAAGAATGTGTGCTCCATAGTTGTTGGATGGAGCGTTCTGCAGGCATCTGTGAAATGCCTTTATTGCTAGTGTAACTTAACTCTGGTGTTCTTTATTTGTTAACTTTTGTCTGGATGACCTATGTATTGGGGATACTGAAGTCACTTCCTCTTATTGTATGGAACCTATGTGTCCTTTTATGTGGAGTACTTTTTATTTTAAGAAAGTAGATATATGGATGTTTGTGTACATATATTTATAATTATTACATCTTCTTGGTGGATTTTTCCCTTTATTGATAGGTAGGGGCCTCCTCTGTCCTATCTAATTTTTGTCTTGACATCGTCTTTGTCAGAGTGTAGACTCCTGCTCACTTCTCAATTGTTTGCACAGAATACTGTTTTCTGTCTGTCCCAGTTATTCTTCTCTCATCGCTGAAACAAATACCTGACACCCAAAATGAAGAAAGGAAAGGTTTATTTAGTTCCGTTATTGGAGGTTTCAGTCCATATGTGGCGGGCTCCGAGGCTAAGTGACACAGGGCAGAGAACATCCAGTTCACGGTGGTGGAACAGCAACAATGGCAACTGGCCAACAATGACAACAGAAAGAGAATCTGTCTCTCTGCCTTTTGTACTACGCTCAGGCTCTCTGCCCCAAGCTGGGTGTAGCACTCACACCTAGCACTCACACCTATCATCCCAGCAGTACTAAGACCTACAATCCCAGTGGATCACCCATAACCCCAGTGGATCATGAGTTAATCCCAAACTCTAGAAGTCTCCGCCCCATGGCTGCATGAGGCTTTGGGGGTACAACTAGACACAATCCTTAACACTGGCCTTTCACTTTCAGTCTGTGTATGTCTGTGCTAGTGAGGTATGTCTCCTTCAAAGAGCAAAGAGTTGGGTCTTGTTTTTTCAATCCAGTCTGCCAGGCTGTGTCTTAGGTTTATAAAATTAAGACAGTTTACATTCAGAGTTGTTGTAGAAAGGCATGTGCCAACTCCTGTCATTTCATTGTTGTTCTAACAGTTCTTTCCTAATTCTCAATGGCTGTTGTACTCTTCCTCTTTTATGCGTATGATTCCTTCAAGACTGTTCTGCAACGCTGGCTTAGGCTTTCCTTTCCGGCGACACTGGGTCAGGGCTCAGGTCTGGACACTCTTTGAGCCTGGCAAGGGGACCTTGCTTGCCAGGCTCTGCGTACCCCACTAGGTCCTGCCCTCCAGCCGTTCCCAGCCCAACAATAACTAAGTTCTTGCGGGGCCACTGTCAGGCCAGCACCTCACTGAATACTTCTCTGTGGCGCCCAAACGTGACAGGAACCAGTCTGGCTCAGAAGCAACTCTTTCCTTGGGACCACAAAACAGCTCCACATCAAGAGATCCCATCACTGTCTGAGCCCTCCGCTATGACCCACTCAAGTCCCCGAAGTGTCCCCACATGGCACCGTTACAACCGCATCATGCTGGCCAGGCACCGACTCTTTCCTTGCAGCTTGCCCTCAGCACTCAGCAGGAGTGGCTCTTGCTCCACGGGTCCTTGGACTCTCGCTGCCCTGAGTGAGTGAGCAACATCTATCTTCAACTTGGATTAAATAGGTGACAAGGCCCTCACAGAGTAACTGTGCAGTGTCTCCCTCAGGGCACATGGCCAGCACTCTAAGAGCTAATGTGCTGGGTTATGCCTGTGGATGACCAGAGACCTGAAAGGCCCTGACGCAGGGCTGCCAGGCCTGCTGAAGGGACAGAAGCAGCCGAGGGGGATGGAACCTTTGCCCAGGCCCTGCAGCAGGGCCTGTGCTTGAAGCTCCTTAACTAGCCTGCCACTGACTACCAAACTAAACCGCAAGAAGGAAAAAACCTACCCGAGTTTGCGTTGCTCAGACCTCGTGAGGCTGTCCTGCACACCGGCATCTCGGTTCCTGCTGGCCACTCTTCCCCAGAACCCGGCGTCCTCGCTTGTGGCCTGTCCCATTTTCTCGGGCTCAGGTGCCCAGGCTTGATTCCCTGAAGGTCTGTCCCTCCATGAACATGCTCAGACAGTAACAAAGCCCACAGCACCATTCACCCCAGGAGCAAGGTCTCCTTGTAGCAGTAACTGTAGCACTGCTGGGTGGGCACAGGCGGCCAGGGTGCTGCCTACCATGCCAGTGCCTCCACTGGGCACAGCACTGTTTCTGGGAAACAAGGCAGCTGTTTTTATTACGATTTCAGCCTAAACAAAATTCCAGTTTATTACTAAGAATGTTTAATAAAACCAGCAGGGCCCTGAAAACGGCCAGCAGGAAGCTTGCGAGTCAGATGCCTGCAGGGTGCCTCCAAGCCTGGACACCATCATGTGCCACCTTGATGCTGCTTCCCTGAAGTCCCACCATGGCTTCCCAGCTCACATGCCCTTCTGCATGACCACCGAACACTGAAGGTGACACAAGGAGCAGCGCTGCAGAGAAAGAAGCATGACTCCCTCCTGCCAGCCAAGGTGCTGCTCGCTCTAGGGGAGGCCGGCAATTCCAGAAGCTTCTCAGGGCACGTGAAGCACTCAGGGGAGCCCACCTGGACAGTGGTGCTTGTGTTCTGTCAGCATGGACAGGCACCGGGGAGAGCGCCTTGGTCAGGATAGACCCTCCCTCGCCGCACGACCTGAGGGATGGCGCCCGAGGAGGCGGCCAGCGTTGCCTCCCCTTCGTACCTCCGAGGAGGAGATGCGCAGCTCCTACAGATGTGAACCACAGACACCAACCTCTGGGCTCGCTGGCGTCCTCTTGGTGCCAGTTGATTCCAAGATGACAAGAGCAGCCACACAGCCTCTGCTCATCAGCCAGTGCTTCAAGGCTTGTCCTCAGGGTGCACAGAGGGAAGAGAAAAGGATATAGGGAAGCCACCTCTGCGTCACAGGCTGCGCATACGCCAGGCCTGGCGACCCAGAGACATGGCCTCCAGTGGCCTCTTGAGCCTGCTGCAGGTGCAGGTGTGTCGCCCACATGGGAAGCCGCACCGTCACTTCCCCTTCACAAGCCCCAGAGCGCTCTACAGGCAGTGTGGCTGGACAGCCTTGCATCCCCATAGCCAGGTCCTGTGTGGGAGGGTTCATCCGTCCCAAGTCAAGGAGAAAGCAACAGCCAGCTCTCGCTGGGGGACACCAGGCAAATAATGCTGTCTCATCTCGCACAGCGCTTAGACTTCGCCTGGTGATGTGGACTGTGTCATTTTAAAGATCACGGTCTTTGGGCCAGAGGTGCGGCTCAGGGGTGGAGCCCATGCTGAGCAACTGTGCAAGGGGTCAGTTCCACCCAGTCTCAGGTGGAGCCTGTCTAGAGCAGGGCCTTCTAGGGCACAGCTGTGGAGTGGGGCCACGTGGAGCCGACAGGGCCCTGGTGCTCCCAAAAGCCTTGGTGGCAGAGTTGCAATACCAGGAAGGCCCGCCAAGCTGAGAGCATCCAAGCTGCAGGCGCTCGCCCAGCACAGGTGAGCACTGAGGCCCAGACCCAGAGGCACCGGGCTGGGGAGCCCACAGCATTAGTGAAGGCAACTACGTCATTCCACTTCGGCCAGAGTTCGCATCACTCTGCTGCCACAACCACTAGAGCAAAGCCAGCAGATGCTCCAGGGATACAATCAGTTAGCATGTGGTGCTTACAGAAGGAAGCCAGCTGACGCTCACCTGTGGATTCCTCCCTACCCCCGCTCACTCGTCTGGCTTCCAAAGTGCCCTTATAGCTCAGTACCACTCTGACCCAGGCGCTGCAGGCACTTAGGAGCCCAAGTCACGCTAAGGAGGCCCCCCTTTGGCATCAGGCCTCACACAAGCGTCCACATGCGCTCTGTGCCCAGGGCTCAGGCAAATGCTCCACACCCAGCACTCCGTCCCCAGATTTTCCCAAGGCCCCAGAATGAAGTGGTGTTGGAAGGCATGTCAGCGAGCTCTTAGCGCTCCAGTGAGGATGCAAGAGCAGTCACCCCACAGCGAGAAAAGCACATCTGGCAGGGAACGGTGCCGAGGAGAGAAAAAGCTGCATTGAAAGGAAAACAAATTTCTCATGAAAAGTCAAAGGAATATTAAAACACGGGCCTCAACTTCCCTCCTAGGGACAGATAAGAAAAAGCTCTGTCATCATTCTGTCAAAGACCTCGGGAAGCAGAGAAACTCTAGAGGCTTAAGCCCTTATCAGAGTCAAACTTTACCTTAAAAAGGCTTTTGACAGACACTAAAAGAATCATAGAAATCAAAGCTTTACATGATGCCTCCCACACCCCAAAGACTATGGACACAGAGCTGCGTTTGCTCCCCTCACACCACAGCGTGCTGCCCTGTGCAGCAAGACTTTGCTGGTGCTTATGGCATGCACAGCTGCCTGCACAGGTACAGAGAATTACCGAGCCCATCTTACAGATGAGGGGACGTGGCGATGAGATCACCCCGGATGCCATCCCTGGGCCTGTGTGTGGTGGCACTGGGAGAGGTGGGCAGTGGAGCCCACACTGCAGGTCCTGGGCCAGATCAGCATCCTGGGTTTCCACTTCCAGCCAGAGCCTGGTCCCTGCCTCCATACAGCACTTTTCACTGTTCTCTGTTCTCCAATGCCAGATATAGCTTCATAAAGGCAGATCCATAATTAACCCAGCCACAGAGAGCATGGGGAGTTCTCGGGAGCAGAAACCTAAACACATTTGCACCACTCCCCAGGGAGCACTGGCCAAAGGGGCTGTCAAAAATCACAGGGAACCTCAACACACTCAACATGCCACTCAGACAGGAGGTTTTCACAGCTGATGAAAAAGACAAAGTAAAATAACCCTGGACCCGGTGTCATGTTACCAACGTACTCTACGTGTAAAGATGCAGCCTAAAAGCAAACTGCCTTAGCCGGGCATGGTGGCACATGCCTGTAATCCCAGCACTTGGGAGGCTGAAGTAGGAGGATCAATGTGAGTTCGAGACCAGCCTGGGCTACAAAAGTGAGCTCAAGCTCAGGCTGAACTGCATAGGGAGACCCTGTCTCAAAAAGACATAAATAAATAAATAAATAAATAAATAAACTGCCTTAAAAAGACACCCCGCAAACAGTAAGCTTCAGGACATGGGAGGCAAGTGAACACCCAGGGCAACAGACTTCATGGAAAGAACCGCTAGGGATGGGAATGGAGGCTGACTATAAGGAAAGGGTGAATTCGACAGGAGGAAACCACAATCACAAACGTATAAATATCTAAAAGCAGACCACCAGAGCACACAAGGCAAAGGCAGATGGAATGAAGAGGAGACGGGCCTTCCTAAGCACCACAGATGGAGACTGGCATTCCTTGTCAACAGACGCTAGAACAATTTGGTTGGGGATGAGAAGGCTGTAAAGGCTCAGCACAAAGCAGCCAGAGGCGCTAGGAGATGCTCTGTCCCAATAAAACTTTATTTATAAACAAGCTCCCAAACTACTCTCAAGACGTAGTTTGCAGACTTCTAAACTACTGCATACTGCTAATAATGGTATTCATATTAGTTTTAATACCAGCAAAGACATTTATATTAAAGATCTGAAAAATACTATTAATCACCAGAACTTATAAAGATATTACATGAAACAATGTCATAATAGACATTCAAATCTCTGTAGACATACTTGGTAGGATTAAAACAAGTTTCAATTAGATTGTATTTATTTATTTATTTATTGAGGCCAGGTCTGCCCCCGCAGGGGGTGGCAGAGCTGGCACAGCATGTGGTGCCAGGAATCAAACTGTGGTTCCTGCGTTTTGCCTAAGCTTGCCTAAGCAAGCACTTCAAACCACCAAACTATCTCGCTGGCCCAAACTGCAATTAATTTTAAAGACTGAAATCATACGAAGTACATATTGTCTGACCATGTTAGAATGAAATTAAAGAATGACAATACTAACATAACTGGGTAATTCCCATATATAGGAAATTAAATGATCCTTTTATAATTAATGTATGCACTAAAAAAGAAATGATGAAGAAATTACAAAATACTTTGAAGCGAATAATGGTAGAAACAAAATTGTCCAAATTTTGGGATACAGCCGAAAAGAGGGATGTCTATAATGCTAAATGACTGCACTAGAAAAGAAGATACAAGGGGCTGGGGAGAAAGCTCAGTAGAATAAGTGCTTGTCTGGCAAGCATGGGGTACTGAGTTCGATCCCTGGTACTGCAAAAAAAAAAAAAAAAGAGATAGTGAATTAATTATCTGAGTTCCCACCTAAAGCAATTACATAAAGAAGAATAAACTAACTTTAAAGTAAATGAATGGAAGGAGATGAAAGAAAATAAAGAACCCAAAATCAATTACAAATTGAGGAGTAATACAGAAAATCAGTGAAAACTGGTTGTTTGGCAGTATGTTAAAAGTGGTAAGATTCTACTTGGACTAGCAAAGAAAAAAACAGAAGACACAAATTAACATGATCAGGACTACAAGAAGAAACATTTATATTTAAGGGAAAATAAAGAGTATTATAAACAGTTTTGTGCCAACAGTTTTGACAGCTTAGATGAAAGACAAGAATTATAATAATGAAGGAACAGAAAAGTTGAAGAAGCCGTAAATCTCTCTCCACATACACACTGACACATACAAACTAGGCCCAGATGGTTTCTTGATGAATTCTATCAAATATGTATTTAAGGAAAATATAATTTCAGCTTAACCTAAATTATTTTAGAAAAGAGAATTACCTATCAACTCATTTTATTAGGCCAATATTAATTATTTTGAAGCCAAAGCAGATAAATACATCACAAAACAAGAGACAATAATAGGCTAAATACCTCTCATGAATCCAGAGGAAAAAGCCTTGGCAAAATTTTAGGACACAGGAACCAGTAACATATGCAAAGAATAAAGCATCATGATGACATAGGATTCCTCCAAAGAACTGAAGTTTTCTATTCCCAAATCAATCCATGTAATTAATTATAATTATATGTACTGTAAAACTGCCATACACATACATTAACTGACACAAAGCTATAGAGTACGATGCAGTACCTTCGCATGGGATACCATGCCGTGTTTCAATGTATGTATGCATTGTGCTAAAGGAGCTCACTATATCTATTTCCCCAAACACTCGTCATTTCTCCCTAAGGAAGGCACAGGTTAAGCAATGCCATGAAGAGCTTCCTCTTCAGGTGAATGTCACACACCACAGTCACAAATTCAGGGTCAGCAGAATTTGTAGCTCAGCAGACAGTGCCAACCTGGAAAGTACAAGGTTCTGAGTTGATTCCTGATACAAAATAAGAAAGAAAGAAAGAAAGAAAGAAAGAAAGAAAGAAAGAAAGAAAGAAAGAAAGAAAGAAAGAAAGAAAGAAAGAAAGAAAGATAGAAAGAAAGTGCAAATTAAAGTAACAAATTCACGTTACTTGGTCCCAAGCTTAAACAGGTTTTCAGAATCAAAATGCATTAATGCTCTGAGAAACATCCTTCAATCTGAAACATGACCACTTGAAGGCTGTGCATCAGGATTTAGGAACAAGTGGAGTTCAGGATGTCACTCCGGCAGTAGAGAGCCCACCTACATAATTCTCCACTGCTGCCTACAGCAGGACATTTCCTGGAATAACACCATGCTGCCTCGGTGGAGACACAGAGGTCCCTGAGGAACAGTGTGAGCGGGTCCAGGGCAGCACAGAGACCAGAACTTTCTGCAGAGGGACAAGGCTTCTCCAGTGTAGTGCACACTGGCTCCCTCTAGTCTTGCTGCTGTAGAGAAGATTCCGCCTTGCTACACGCTTGTTGCTGCGCAAGTATTTCCAACACCCTCAGTTTGCAGGCAGGCAAGGAGGACAAGTAGATAAACAGGGCAGATGACTGACAATGCTAAGGAGACTTAAGGGAAAAAAAAACCATACTGGCTTGTTTAAGAAATGGTTCCTGTAAAATGCAAATAAATGTGATAAGCAGTAGAGATTTTAATTTAGAAATAGGTAAGTCCTACAAATCTATGTCATTCTTTGAATTTTTAAATCCTGAAAAAGGTAAGAGAGAAACCACTGTCACATGATAGATTTAAACATCAGTTTCTGAGTCCCCAATCCCTGGTAAAGCTCAGCAGCCCTCCCATTAGCGCCGCAGTTAGCCCACAAGCACCCGCGCCTTCCCGAAAGCGCCTCCACGCCTGCCCCTGGGCAGCCGCGTCTGTCCACCTGCCTCCATGTCTAGGTGCACCACTGCAGCCCTCCAGAATAAATGGCTTTGGTAGCTGGATCCCACCTGAAGGCAAGAAGTGCCTCCGCTCCAGGTGGCTCTGGCCCTGCTCCCACCCTCTGCACTCGGATGCTTTGTGAAAGGGACACTGAGACCGTTCTGTTACCCCTTCCCCTGTGCCCATGGCTGCCTGGCAGGAGGGGGCCTCGTGCCCCATGTCCCATGCCCACATTGTTCAACGGCTCTTGCATCTGTACATGATGTAACTATTCCCTGTCTAAATACAGCGAATGTCCTCATGACAAAGTGAGCCGGGCCCATGCTCAGGCCACATGCTAACATGAAAGAATGGAAGAGTCACTGTGTCCTGGCGCATGTGCCCTTCCATGGCAGCTCAGGGCAGTGAGAGCTACCATCTGGAGTAGGCTTCCCTTGTCCACGTCTGAACTGTTGGGTGGAGGCAGGCTGGACAGAGGACCCAGAGCGGTCCCCACTCCAGACTGTGCCTCTGCATCACCGCAGAAGCCACACGCCCATCTGCATCGCTTACATCCGGGTTTCTGAGGCCTCTGACCAGGGTGACACTCAGAGTGCCAACAGACGGTGGCTTTGTCCAGTCTATACACATGGAGACATAACATCCATCTAGAAGAGGCCTAGGATGGAACAGGCAGCTGTCCCATTAAGGGTGCTCATCTCATTAACATGCTCCCATTGCCTGCTTGAGGCCTAGGTCTAGGCCTACCCTTCCCCAAGGTTCTCCCAGCTCAGATGTTTACATGAAATATAAAGAATGGGTTATTTAACTCTGAACCTTACAGACAGAGCAAAAGGAAGAGAGATTAATATTCATTGAGGATCTATTACATACCAGACGCTGTGCTGGGTGTTACATTTGTACTCACTTAATCCCACTGCAACTCTCTCCCCAATTTAACAATGTCTTAGTTACTTTTTACTCATTGCTGGGACAAATACCTGACACTCAAAATGAAGGAAGGAAAGATTTATTTAGCTCACAGTTCATGGAGATTTCAGTCTATATTCGGCTGACCCAAGGCTGAGTGGAACAGGGCAGAGAGCATGCAGCTCATGGTCGTGGAACAGCAACAAAACGGTGGCAGAAGTAGCCAACCAAACAGGGCAGCAGAGAGCAACAGCAACAGCCCTTGTCTGTCTCTCTGACTCTCTTTATATTATATTCAGGCTCTCTGCCTTAGCCTCTGCCTTAGGCTACACCCATAATCCCAGAAGCACTTCGACCCATAATCCCATCAGTACTAAAACCCATAATCCCAGGGATCATAGATCAAGTCTCAATCTATGGAACTCCCTGCCCAATGACAACATGAGGCTTTGAGGGGACAACTAGACATAAACCATAACAAGGACTGAGTAAACTCTCCAAGGTCACGCTCCCTATTCATGGTAGCCAGCTCCAACTCAGGGGGTGGGGTTAGTGGTAACATATACAAAGAGCTGCTACAGAACACAGCAAGAACAGCTTCCACAGATGCCAGGGAGATGGATCTTCAAAGTGCAGGAGCAGGAAAGGCTGCTGGACCGTTTGAAATGCCCTTCTACCACCCTTGCCTAATTATGAGGACACATTATGACCGTCACTGCTGAGAAAGCCATTCCCATCTCTGCTGAGAATCCCTGACCTTTCTGCATTTTCCAAAGTCTAACTTTAACATAGGGTCTTCCTCAACTGCCTCTCTAAGTGCACGGCACGCCTCAGACTTCAGGGAGGCACGTGTTATGCTTTCATAGCTGCAGGCATTTCATAAGTAGCTCCTAGATTCACCCATGACGTTAAGGCCTAGCACATCCCCAGGGACTAGGGCCCTGGCGATTTCTACACAGTGAGAACTTTCCCAGAAGCTCTGAACATTCGCAGAACACAGATACCATGCTGACAGGTGGAATATCAGGGGCTGAACCTGTGCCCACAGCCAGTGTCTAACTACCTGAGGCAGCCCCAACTCTCCAGGAGGAAAAGCAGAAGCCTCAAGGCCTCAAGGCCTCTGAAATTTGAGCATCTCTAACAAAAGACAGAAAAGATATATTTGATTGCTCCTTAGCTCTGTATGTTTGGTCAAAAATGACCACAGAGAAGAAATCACACACCCAGAAGACAGCGTGTTTTGAGCCAACAGTGATTCAGACAATAACTCTGAAAGCACCAGACAACTCCAGGCATGGCAGTGGGCACCAGGCTGCACAGTGCAGACATTGCCACGGGGCAAATCAGCCCTACTGCCTGCACCAGCACTACACCCCACCGTGGTTCCTACCCAGAAGGCATCGTAGCGCAGGGCCCATCAAAGGGTACATTCACCAAGCCACCCCATTTGTAGACACAGGTGTGTGCAAGACTTCCACAATGCACTTGATAGTTTAGCGGACTTGGTGCAGGAAGCAAGCACCTGCCAGGAGAGGTAAGCCCTGAGGCACCTGCTGGGGGCTCAAAGGCTGGGGAGGAGGTGGAGCTCTCTGCTCCGCTGAGGAAACACAGGGACCCATACTACACCAAAACAGTTTCACTGACAAAGGGCTGTGGTAATCTACATTCTCAAATTTTTTAAAGCAAAATTTGACACCCCAAAATATTACAGTCAATCATAATTTGAATAAAAATACCAGGCAAGTATTTGAACCAATTTCCTCCCACACAAAGAATTGATGAAAAATTTTAAGTAAACCTGAATTTAGCTTCAGTTTATGGGAAGTGGGAGAAGGCAGAATACTAGGAAAAAGCTAATCTTTGATTTTCTCAGGTAAGTGTAGTTGTCATCAGTCTTCAAAGCCTGATCAAGAAAGAATTAATGAGGCTGGTGTAACACAGGAACTATGAAGATAAATCTGAGGAAGTGTAAAGTCAGGCAAATCTAACCAACTGTAAAGGCAGCACAGGAGTGACAAAAGTGGCTGTACTCCAGGAGACGTGACGTAATCCAGAGGAACCCAGGCTGAGATCTGAGCCCCCGCTGCTCCCACCCTCATGTGGGTTGTTGCCACAGGAGCCTGGAGGAAACAGGTCACAGATGCGTAGCTCGCCCCTAGCTACACAGGGATTGAAAAGGTACTCATGCGCAGGGACTCGGGAGGTTTCTTAGCATGAGCAGGGTTAACAAGGGCATAGCTGAAATACTGCTACTGTTCCCTAAGTAAGGCCTGTGTGAAGGATAACTATCAATAGAAAGCAGGAAAGATTTAAAGCAAAATGCTGTTTTGCCCACTAATTAAATCTGTATTCAGCCTTAGATAGACTGCACAACACAGCGCTCTTGTGGCAAACTTTCCGTGCAGCAAGAAGTGTCTTTTAAAATCAGCTGTCAGGGCCAGCAAGGTAGCTCAAGGTCTGAAGCACCTACCTGGCAGGCTTAGGCAAGCACTTGGGGACCACATGCCGCACCAGCCCTGAGCCCAAGGTGGGCTGAGCTGGCCACAGAAAAAAAAAAAAAAAAAAAAAAAAAAACGTCAGCTGTCCATCTATGTAGCCCCAGAACTTTCACATCAACGCGGCACCTGGGACGTTTTGTCCAGTGCCACAGATGCCACAGGCAGATCTCCGGGCCCAGGCCTAGTCTCATCTGGTGGTTAGGTTGAGCAAAGAGGAGACCGCTATTTCTCTTTGTTTTCAGTTCAGATTTCTATTATCTGGGCCAATTCCTCTTCACCGGCTTTCACAGCACGACAGCACCACTCCCTTTCTTGGCCCAGGATTTCCAAGTTAGTCATCCAGAGAAATTGTTTTACATTAGAAAAGTGTTACAGACTTCATGACCTATTTCATGTACCCATAATTTCCTAGAAAATGCCACTTGCAGTAAAATGAAAGCCTGCGGCAACTTCTGAGTATAGCCTGCTTTCCCTTTGCAGACCCAGGACTAAAACACTCCGTGGAGAGGAAGATTTGCGCTCCCATCCGTGGACCACCCCAGACCTCCCGACAGGCCCCAAGGCACAAAGGCCAGCTTCTGACCCGGGAAGGCTCAAAGCAACCGGCTCGCTGCTGTCATCCCTCTCTTCCAGCCCCCAAGTGCTGGCTCTTCCTCAGAAGACCTGAACTTAACTCTGTTTGACAGAGCAGATGAAAAGACCATTCCAGCACCTTCTCTCCATCTTCCTAGGTTTTTAAAAAGTCTTTTCCATTCCTTACAAGCCACACAAGACCTATGGCCTCCTGTTTAGAGGCAAACGACACCTTTGCCCCTGTACACTGCCCTGCAGCCAGGGCCCTGCACCCCGCAGCTCCCCCCACAGCCGCCCTGGGTGACACAGGCCTCGAAGTCTCTCAGCCGTGATGACTGCTGTTTGGATTCGTCAGTGACAGCCACCTGTGTTTCAGGTTCACAATGCTCTGGAGCTGGGAAGGACTTTATAAAGACTGCCCCAGTGATGGCGAACCCTTCAGAGACGAGAGCCCGGGCTGCAAGCCTGAGCCCAGGGCGCTATCACACAGTGCCCACAGCGCTATTAAGCCCGAACCCTGAGGTTGTAGCTTAGAACAATCAACCCATTCATAGGTGGGCATAGGAAGACAAATAACATACACAACAAGGTTTGCCACATTCTAGCCCCTCCCAGAAATCGCCCTAAGAGACCGTGGAGGGCTCTTCCAGATCCCACAGGACGGAGTTTCAGCTAGAAATCCTGGGTCCCACATCCCATAAAAACGTACAGCCTTTCTGTTCAAGACGGATTCATGCCATCCTTGCTCTACACCACTCAGGTAGGATCCGGGGGGGCAGGGGGGCTTGTTGGGATGAAACCCAGGGCCTTGGCCCTCCTAGGCAACAAGCCATGACCACGCCAGTTGCCATTATTTAGTTAAAAACACCTGTCCTTAAATAATATGGCTCCAATTTCAGCCACTTCCATAAGGACTCTGAGTGCCGCACGTGCTGAGCTGGCAGCCAGGTGTGCGGCCCCTGACCAGCACCTCCATGACACGTCAGCACCTCTCGCACAGCCCTTTCTTCCGTGGCAGCTCGTGAAGTGAGCTGCTAACCAACCCCCCTCCCAGGAGTACATACGCATGACATTGTATAAAGACAAGGAAAGGGGCTGCCCAAGATAAAGGTGTAGCAAAGAAACCAAAGCAGTGAGGCTGGAGGTGACATCTGGATGTAAAGGAGCAACCTGCACTCAAGAGACCCCTGTGCAGCCAGGAGGGTGGGCAGACGCCAGAGACGGAGGACAGGAGGGTAGGGGCCCAGGGAAGCAGTGCCGTCACAGAGACACCAGCATCACAAGACCCTCAGAGGGCTGTCACAACACAGGTTGAAGAGTCCAAGTCCTGGCACCTTGCCCAAACTAAGAGAGAGTGACAATCCATGCCACGCTCAGTCCACACCATACCTAACACGAACAGAGGAGGCAAGCCCGCCATCGCCTTCTGCCTTTAAGGACGTGGGGAACGAAAGGAGGGCCCCGAGATGCTGTTTAAATTACTTTCGATGGCTTTTATGAAGAAATGTAATTCTCTATGTGTCTAATATTTAAAGTATACTACATACATATATTTATCAATTTACCATCATTTACCATTCTCATATACATTTATAATCAACAGTTTAACAAAAAAGTTTTAGTGTTTTGACAAAAGTGTTTAAATGTCAGGGGATAAGTATTTACTCCTGGACTACACGGATTCTTTCTGTTCACGGGATCCTCTCCGCGGCCCGAGGTACTGTTCGGATCAAGCGATCTGAGAACCAGATGTGTCAAAATACGGAGTTCCTCCAGGCAGTTCTGCTTCTGGTGGGGTCAACCTAAAAACTGGCTCTTCACTGGCAGAGCCAGACAGAGGCCAGACTGAGGGGTGACCCCACTGCCTGGGCAGCTGAGCAGCGTTTTCCATTTCCTACCCAGCAGCAGCTGCCACCTCAGCATCTCCAGAGCACAGGATGTGTGGCATGGCGGCACATGCGGACGACTCTAGAAGGGAGACCTACTGTCTCACCAAGCCGCACGGTACAGCTAAAACCAAAGCCTGCGCTCCCAGCTCAGGGTCAGCCTCTGCCACCTGCACAGCTATCCAGTATCTCTGGGGGGGTGAGCAAGTGATACATCTTACTCCTGTTACAGTTTAAATCTAAGCAGCCTGAGTGCCATGTATCTCGAAGAGGACTGGATCATGGACTCCATGCCATGAGGAGGTGTACTCTGGGAGAAGATGCAGGCCACCGTGGGTGACACCTGCAAGGGTCCCTGAGACCTCCTGGGTTCGCTCCCTGCCTACCACTGCTGTACAATAAGCAGTTTCCCTTGGCCAGGGCCCTGCCTACAGCATCCTGCCTTGGAGCTATGCACTGAAAAGTGGGCAAAAATAAACTTCCCCTTCCTGAGGGTGGGGGTGTGATAACAGAGGCAACAAGGCAAGCCCCAAGCGATCACAACGCACACACGCGCTCTGCTCTGGCTGCCTCCCTCCAGCATCCCCAGGCTCCTATTTCCCCCATCTTTGATTTTTCCATTTTATACTGAGCTGGTTTAAACTGAACCCACCGTCCTTCACAGCATGGTGCATCTGGCACTCCAGAAAGCAGCTCAGTCAGGGCAGCACAGACTGGCAGGAAGGGACAGTAAGAGGTGTGGTACCTGGAAATAGAAAGCCACACGTGGAAGGCCGCACCGACACTTGGGACGTGAAGCCTGGAGCAGGAGGTGCAGAGACGCAGGTGGGCTCCCACCAGAGCGGTGGGAGGGGCTTAATGCCGACCTGAAAACTTGCAGAAGGAATATTCAGTACTTAAGTGAACATCTGTAATACTACAGATTTCACCCTCTACCAGGGGTCTTTCTCTGGGGAATAATACAGGACATAGTCTATAAAAAATTTTATAATGAATCACCCAAAGAATCATATAGTGAAAGTACAGGAAATCTGCCTACATGCTAAAGACCAAAGAATCTGGCTGAGGGCCTGGATCCTAATATCCTGCAAGAGTCAGCTGAAGACCCAGAGCCTACAATAATACCTCCCATAAATCCAACTGGAGGCCTAAGGTCCATGACAATATCCTTTGCAGGCCGGCTTCACAGATCTGTGCTAGAAAGGCCCGAACATCAGTGGCAGAAGCTAAAAGTCTATGGCCAGTGGGATGAGGGATCTGCGCTAGCAGGCTGAGGGATTTGCCAGGAAGCAATGCTCAAGGTAAGTGCCAGAGCTCCCCTAAAAGTACCGCAGCGTCCTCAGCAGCAGTGAGGTCCCCAGCTCCTCCAGCCTTGAGGAAAGCCGAGTTCCCACGAGTAAGGCCCACGTGACAAGCTTCTCGAGGGGGCTGAGCAGGGCACCATCCTCCCCTCCAGAGTTCAGAAGCGATGCTCAGGATGAGGGCCAGAGCTTCCCTAAAATGAGCCATTGCCATTGTCAGTGACTGCAAAGGTCCCAAGCTCCTCCTCCAGCAGGGACAGCCAAGTTCCCTGGCAAGGACAGCATGACAAGGGAACCAACAGCAGCTCCCTGCAGCTTCTCCAGTTCTGCCGCTTACGCTGCAGGCAATGACCCGCAGGTGGCCTCCCACATCCAGCATTGTGCTAGTTCAGTTCGGCTCGGTGTCACAAGCTGACCACCAGCTGGCAGTCCACCACAGTCTCTTACACTTACCCAGAATGCCTGCACTATGCCCAGTACTGACTCCCAGGTCCACGGCAGCCAAGGCAGGGCTTACGTGTTACAGGACCAGAGTGCAGCGAGGGTAAGCTCAGTGGACACGGGCCTGCTCCCACCACATTCAGGGGCCAGGTGGCTGAGTGACAGAGTACCTGTGTGGCAGGTGCGAGGCCCAGGGCTCAACTGACAGGACTCCAGCCCCACCTTCCACATCCATCCAGAGTACAAAAGATGGTTATGTTTTCTTAGGCTAGGAGTGTCACACACACACACACACACACACACACACACACACACTTCAGCACAATCTCAAGTGTTTTAGTTTGAAGATCTTGCCGTGAGACCTCTGCTTTATTAAAGGATGCCCTAGGATCTATCCTGAACTACTGGAAACCTAGCAAGCTCTGCCTTCCTCAGCCTCATCCACAAAGGAAAGGAGACTGTGTGGTGTGGGCTACTGTGGGCATAACAAACATTTTATTTTGGGGGAGGTCTAAAAACAGTCACACGATTTGGAAGCAGATCCTGGGGCTGGAGTGTGAGAACAGCAGGGAGGACACAACCCAGACACATGGCAAGGTCGGCGCTGGCTCCCTGGCTCTGGGCGGGCAGGTACTCTGCCACATGCCAGCGGCTCAGACATGTCACCATCTGCCTGGAGATGAGGCAACGTCTGGGTTTAGAGCCAAGACTTCTGCAGCTGGCAGGCTGGACATGCCAGCAAACACTGCCACTGCAGGCCACGTTCACTTGGTGCCACTGTGCCAGGTGCTGCTCACAGATGGGGTTCTCCAGTGCCTGATTTTGCTGAAGATGGGCAAGCAGGGGTTTGGGGGAAATAGCATCAGGAAGTGAGGGGAAGGGAGAGGCTCGGCTTGGCCTGCAGCACCCAGTAAGGATGAGGGTGTGCAGGCCTGCAGACGCCACCTCTCCAGGCCTCTCCGGAGCTGGTTATCCCCCCCATCTCCTCGCATCAGTGAGAGCCAGCAGACGACAACAGCCAGGCGGGGCTATGATGCTCAGAAATGTAGAATTTACCAGTCAGATCACCAACAGCTTCTCCTCCCTTCAAACAATGAGAACCCGCTGTGGCATCTGCCCTGATGATCTACTTTATGGCCTTACAGGTCATGGGCAGCCATAGGGCAGGTACCAACCAGGACTCTCAGCTTGCAGTCTCCGTGGTTACCCTCAACAACCCATAAAGCTCAGCAGACCATCCAAGGGCCCCTTCCCTTTCGTTTGGATTTCCCACTGTTAGTAGACAAGGCCTGTGGCCTCCATCAACAAGACAGGATATTTCCTGGAATCAGCAGCCAGGAGTCTGGAACTGACAAGACCTACATGTGGGCATACATAAATGCCCACAGGGGACGGCTTCCGCTGCCACCGAGGTAACCTCCCCTCTCTGGGGATGGAGCAGTTACTACTCCAGGAAGGTGGGGGGGGGGGACACAGCAAGGCAGTCTCCAGAAGGCACTGCAGGCACTACACCATTGAAGAGGCCTGGTACCCAGCACCACCCCGTGACTTCAGGAACACAGCCACCTCAAGTGCCTCATAGAAAGGGATCTGCTCCAAGGGAGCGGCTTTTGGAGCTGCGGTCCAGATGGGCACTAGTCCTGGGCCTCAGTCCCCTGGCATAGGCCAACTCCCAGCTGGTACACCTACACTCCTGGTGGGGGAGGGGGAGTAAGTAAGGGGCTTTAAGATCAAACCACCTTCCAAAACCAAAGAACTTCAAGTTATTTCCAACTGTTCTGAACTTTGTGTCCATGCCAAACACTGTTCAGCAGGGACCCTGGAGTCCCCATGAATCAAGAGGGTGATGGAGAAGGAAGAACCTGAAACCAGAGTTGCATCTTGTCACAGGACAGAGGACAGCGATATGGCTGCTGTGCTGGGAGTCTTATCAGGACAGCTGATGACCAGAAGAAGGGAGCATGGCTATGTCCACACTAACAAGGTGTGTGGGCACTTCTGTGTACACACACACACACACACACACACACACACACACACACACACACATCACCCCCACCAATAGAACAACTCTTCCACTGCAGCGTGAACTTCCAGAAATCTCCTCCTCCTTCCAAAAAGGTAGCCTGACAGGGAAACAGGAAAGCCACGTGCTGCTTCTCTTGGGGCCAGGTGAACGCTTATCTTTAAAATGTTCAGGGGCCGGGGAGATAGCTCCGTGGCACAAGTGCCTGCCTGACAAGTGCAAGGTCGTGAGTTTGAACTCTGGTCCCACAAAAAAATCAAAAAATAATAAAAAAAACGAAATGTTCAATAGTCACCCTTCTCGAATGTTATAAACTCTGTTTTTGTTATAATGGAAAGAAGCCCAAAAAATTCCCAAAGCTAACCAGCCAAACTTTATTTAAAGAGAATGCTCACTAAAAGCCTGACTGGCTAGAACTTAGTTACTAATTAATTGAACATAACTGTAAAACATTAATTCATCTTACCACATTTGTTGAACACGTGTGCATTTTTAATGTCCTATTAAACTAATAAAAATCTTCAATAAACCATCTTCAAACTAATAAATTAATAAACTAAACTAATAAATAGTCTTCGAAAACTGTCAGTGGGGACCTTCCAGCCAGGCTGGATGGTGACCTGTCCCTTGGTCCATCAGGAGATCCACAGGCTACTAAGAGATTTGTGGGAGCAAATGAAAGTGTGAGCCTAACATTTCAGGCTCTGTGGTTTCGCTTGTGGTTTACACTGATGCAGTGGTTTTGTGGTAAGTACCACAGACCTGGAGATCACACTCTTCCCTCCTCCCTCCCAGTCTTTCTCTTCAGCTCCCATGTGGAGGGGACTGGCTCAACACCAAGCCCAGAGCGGTGTTCCTGCGGCTGCTCCTCTGGGAGCCACCCGGGTGTACTCGGACAGCACTGCTCCCGCAGCTGACTCTGGACCCGCACTGCTGAGTTCTGGTCCCTGCTCATCTCCCCAGGGCACACAGAGAGCAAGACTGGGGTCAGGTGCAAAGACAGGGTTAAGAGAGGGTTTAAGCATCTGACCGCACTGCTCACTGGAGAAACCTCGCCCACTGAAAATTCTCTTCCTGGGAGCGGGCAGTGCCAGGGAGCTGCAGTTACCAGCAGCTGTGTGGCCTCTCTGCCCCCAGAGCCCAGGGCCTCCCTTCCTTCCGCTGCCTCCTACGGTTTCCCCAGCTTCAATCCCTTCCTCTTGCCTCCTCCTCTCCTTCCCCCTCAGCTGCTGGCCTCCAATGGTCTCCACCAGGACTTCCTTCTCGTACCTCCCACTACTTCCCAGGGCCTCTGGCCACCCACCAAACACACCCAAGGTGCCATGGACAGGAGTGGAGGCCAGAGAGGGAAGCAGGCCAGGAAACCCGGGGTGTTTGCAGGATGGCCCTGGGAGAAGGGTGGGTGAAAAATCAATGGGAACAAACCCCACCCAGAGACTGCAGGTGAAGGCAGAGGTGGCTGCTCTCTGAGCTCAGCTCCTTCACTCAGCCTCATCACTCAACTGCCAGACACAGAGGGCTGGGCCAAGGGACCTGAAGGCCTCGGTTCACAGTGGTAGCTGTGACTGGTCTACCTTGCCCTGCTCCCGCTTGAGCCAGCTAAAGGTCCCTGACCAAACTCCAAGGCTCTATAGGAAGATGAGGAGTCCTTGAGGGATTTCTTTCTTTCTTACTCTGCCACACTCTAGCATACTAAGGAAAGCACCATCTTCTACTTCGGAAAAAGAGTGAAAAACTACCTTTGTATCTCTATTCAAACACAGTCTGAATGAAGTGGCAGTATCAGCATTGTTTTCTTTGCTTGTTGGCTCCATTTTATTTTTATTTTTATTATTTTGGTGGGCAGGGGCCTTCACACCAAGCTGCACTCCCAGATCATTCATTTATATTTTGAGATGGGGTCTCCCTAAGTGGCTCAGACTGGGCTAGAACTTGCAATCCTCTTGCCTTGGTCTCCCAGAGTCTGCACCACCATGCCCAGCTCCAAAGCTGTTTGTCAAGCTGATGAACAGAAAACATGTATTGGCTGAAGGAAAGGTTAGAGGAACGAAAGATATATATGTACGGTTTCACTTGTCAGTAAATCTTCAAGCTTGAAGATTTAGAAAAAAAGAGATTTGGGTCCAACTCCTTTCCAATTCACCTTTGACACGATGACTGAAATTCCTCCCAGACCTATGAAACAAGGCCACCAGACCGAATGGTTTCTGAGTTCACCCCTGAGTTCACCAGATAAAACTCTGGTTTACAGACGCTCCCTGGCGTCTCAGCACTTTCCTCACACCCACGCGTGACCCTTCCAGGCAGGCCACCGGAAACGCGCAGGCCACCCTCGTGGGGGTGATGCACGCTCTCAACATTCGGTCAGCTGGAAGCCTCTACTCCCACCCTGTCCCCAGGAGCTGCCCCACTGCACACTGGAGGCCCGGCCCTGTGGACCTGTGCCTTCAACTGCACCTGAGCCCACACAGTTCCCTCCTCTCCAGCAACAGGAAAAAATGTCCTGGAGAGAAGACACAGCACTGCAAATCTCTGCGTTTAAAACTTTGATAGTAAAAAAAAAAAAAAAAAAAAAAAAAAAACTTTGATAGTCCACGGGGGCAAGGGCACCCCAGCTCCTCTGCACTTTGCCTTTCTGTAAGTCTGCACTATAAGTGTCACCGGATGCATGTGTCCTGCCACAGGCACGTCACAGTCAGCTAGAGAGTGGCAGATGTGATCTGTTGTGACTGCAGAGAAGGCTTCCAGGAGTCCTGGGCCAGACCTCAGGCACTCAGGGCACCGAGCCCTCAGACTCCACTCTCAGTCCTGCTGAGGCCAGGCCAGATGTGAACCATTTGAAACTGCCATCCTTGAAAAGGAAACAGGGAAAGATTTTCCTCGGCCTGTGTGAGACAGCCAAAAGGCAGCACAGCTGGGGCACAGCAAACGCCGATATGTATTCTGTGCTCCTTGCCTGTTTTACCTCACGAGTGTCATCACAGCACGATGGACACCACCCGTCCTGCCTGTCCTTGTTGCTGGGCAATGTCTGCAGCCTGACATCCTCCAACATGGGGAGGATGCAGAGCTAAAACTCTTGGTGCCCTCTCTGCCTGCCTGGCCTCTTCCCTCCTGCAGGCCAGCGGCCACCATCCTGCCAGCGCCCTGGGTGAGCAGGGCTTCTCTTATCCCAGCAGAGGCACCAAGGGCCAGCCAGAGAGGCAGATGCCCACTCCATGAGCTGGCCTCTTCCTCAGGATCACGTGGCCAGTGACAGGCAGCCATGTGACAGTGCTCACCCACCTCCACCACCTGTCTCAGTCCCTCCCACACCCCACAGAAGCTACGGCAGGCAAAGGACGAGCCCAGGGTCATACAGGCCCTGGAAACCGCATCACCCCCACCCCAAACCCTTGCTCACAGAGGAAAAACGCTGATGTTGCATGGAGCCAGGGGGGGTGTTCTGCACCTTAAAGGTGGAGGCTATTTAAACACTGGAAAGTTTCTGAAGCATCTGAAATAATTCACCAATAGTAACACCCTTCTGGTCCACTACAAAAGCAAAGATGGTCTGTTCCTTGTCCTTACAACGTTTCTCGTGCTTGATACGTCCAGTATCTGCTCCCAGGGCCCTGCTCACCCTGGGAAGGTCCCCCCACAGAGGTTCAGCCCAGCCCTGAACTAGTTTTCTGCAGTTTAATTTTTCTCTCTTCTTTTTTTTTTTTCTTCACACCCTAAAAGTTGACTACATGAGTGAATGAATGCAAAGAGATACCCTATTTTCTGCAGAACCACATTTCTGTGTAAGAACTGAGAAGAGACACACACATCTGGGCACCAGTGTGCCAAGGCCTGTGCCAGGGAACCTGTTTACAGATCCTCCCGTGTGTGTCATACTCATTTTAAGGTACAGGGGGAGCAAGGTCCTTCAGAGCTGCAGGAGCTAGGTGGGGAGGTGGATTTGCAGAACACCCTGGGGACCTGGGGGATCTCTGCCCTCCTGGAGCCCCGCGCCACCTTTGGTCTCAGGTTCCAGTGTGGACCCAGGCAGGGCTCGTGGCAGGGTATGCACACTACCTGAGAACACCTCCCCAAGACCAACTGCCTGTGCAGACAGTACTCCTGAGTCTGCCAGCTGATGCTCACCTGTGTCTTCTAAGGCAACTGCATGATTAGCGGAGCCTGAGGAGGACGTGTTAGCCATAGGGCAGCTCCTTCCTGCCCCACGAAGATGCCCAGGAGCAGTGTGGGGTTCACACACAGTAGGGAGAGTCACCGACAGCACACTATGCAGAATGCATCCCACCCACCCTTCACCTTTACTGTGAGACACTCTGTGTGAAGCAGCATGGCTTCGGATGTAACAACTACATCAAAGGCAAAGACAAGATTCTGCCAAAAGCCCCAAAACACGTGGAAGGACAAGTGACCTTCCTGGCACCTGGCATCAAGAGTCCCAGGGGCAGGCACCCCCCTTGTGCCTCGGCGCCCCTTGTCCCAGACAGAAGCACCCTGCCCACACAAGCCTCTAGAGCAGCGCTTCTCAATCTGTGGGTCTAGATCCCGGCGGGGGTCGCCTAAAGCCATCGGAAAATGTTATTTATTATATTCCCAATCGTAACTGTAGCAAAATTACAGTTTTGAAGTAGCCACCAAAGTTATTTTTTGGTTCGGGGTCACTGCAACATGAGGAACTATATTGCAGGGTCATGGCATTGGAAAGGTTGAGAACCACTGCTCTAGAGAACAAGCTCTCTTCCTACTCCAGCCATGATGTCTGTCTCTTTCGTTAGCTCTCGTGGACACAGAATAGGGACAAAAGTGAAGCAACGCAGCACAAATCATCGCTGCTCTTCAAATCTGTGAAGTCTAGCACTGCAAGGCTCAATTCAAGGTCTCTGAGAATTACCTGCACACCTGACCACGGAAACACTCCCGCCTTTCCCAGTGGGGTCAGCACAACCCTGCAAATTTGACAAAGAGTACGGTGAGCAGAGCTCTGGCTGATGAGACACCAAGCCAACGCTCTCTGGGGAGGCAGGAGGCTGGGAGGGAGCTGTTTTCATGGTGGCTAGTTCTGGGTCTGTGCTCTGTCTGTAAAATGCATTGTGAGCCCCACCTCTGACAACCAGATCTTGATTATATTAGTGCTTCTCTGTAAATAGCCTGCTCTAAACAATGTCTCTTTTGCTACAAAATCAATTGTCAGCATCTTCAGTGTGGATCACTAAACTATAACTGCCAACCCCATAAGCAATCTTCAGAGAAACGGTGCCCATTAGTGCCCCCGGTCCCAGCTGTCTATCAATTCAAGCACATACAGCACTTCGTGAGCAGTAAGTCAAAGCTACTGTCACTCAGCTTTAAACATGTCTGTCACAGAGCATCTCTCCCGAGTTTGATAGAAGCTGGGCTGTGGACTGCGGTTGGTGGTGACACAGCGACTCTGTCAGGGACTGACACTTTGCCATCAGATCAGGTGAAGCAGCTAGCAGGACTTGGGCGCCAGAGTTCATCCGCTACAGACAGGAGAGACAATCCTTGGAATGTCTGGATCTCCGAGCTGCCTTAGAGCAGACATATCCGCCATGTACCGCTCTCCCGAGGCAGCACACCCCCCCCCCTCAGGACCTGCACAGCACCAGCAGGCTGCACGAGTCAGGGTGGGCCAGAGACCCTGTCACCCGGGAGGGACAGAGGCTGCAGGCTACCCGGCACCCAGCCACGTCTCCGCATCGCAGTGACCTCCTCTGCAGCCAACTTCCGACAGCTGAGATGCTCACGCTGGAGCCGTGGAATGGGGTCTCTAGGGAGCAGAGGCAGAAACCACACCTGAGGTGGAGACATCAAGGAAACCTGCGAGGGAGCCAAGGGCTCCAGGGGCTGCCGGGCCACCCCAGCAGACTCAGCAGGAGCAAACAAATCATGGCGCACTGGTGCCCGTTGCCGGGGCTAGAAAAGAGCTGTTGATCAGGGTGAGGAGGACACTTGCTGCGGCCCCTCGGGGCCTCTGCTTCCCTGGCTGTGCCAGTGCACCCTGCCAAAATGCCAGCAGGCCACCTCGCCAGCCACACAAGGACCTGCCCACATCAGAGGCCACGCTCAGCAGGGAGACCCGCACGGGGCACGCTTTGCTCTCCATATCCTTTTTCCTTCTGGGATGGCCATTCTGAAGAGCTTCCTTTGGAAATGTCTGTATGGTACAGGACGAGGTAGGCTGGGGGGGGGGGGTGGCTAAGACTAGACAATAAAGTTAAAATGTGGATTGAGGTATACATATAAAACATATTGTAATGCATTTTGGTACCAACTGTACAAACCCAAATAAATTTTTAACCTTAGAATATGATATACTGAAATAAAAACCTCAAAAATGTCACAAAAAGTGGAAAAACGTTCAATTCCAAATTCTCTAGCTGAGTTTTCACCCCGTGAATATCGCCTGGGATTATTATCTTGTATCTATCTCTCCTTTCCTATTCGCTAGTATGTGTTTCATAAAATTAGGTTCTCCAACCTAGCTCTCAAGCTCTGATATTCTTTCTTCTACTAAATCAAATTTATTGACGAGGCTTTCAATTAAGTTTTTATTTGACTTATTTGAAATTTTCACTTCCAAGAGTTTTGCTCGGGTCTTTTTCAGAGTGGCCATCTCTTTACCGAGCTGTTCATTCACAGCCTACATTGTCTTCCTTAGGTCACCCAGCTGTTCATTTGCATCCTCTGGGAATTCAAGCATTTTAAATAAATGATATTCTGAAATTTTGGTCTGGCATTTAATCCTCTAATATCTGCAGAGTCATTTCCTGCAGAGCTACCATAATTTTGAGGGAGACACGCTGTTTTTTTGATATTTCTTGTGTTCCACTGTGACACGTGTATTTGTTAGAATGACTTCATTCCAGTCTAGTCTGGGGGCCTTCCTAGTGAAGCCCCCAAAGGACCTGGCTTGTAGCTAGTGTCTAATCCCAAGTGAAGTTCCAGGGCTGGGAGTGCAGCTCGGTAGCAGTGTTCACCTAGCTTGCATAAGTGCTCTGGGCTCAAGCCTCAGCACTGAAATAAAAAGGAAAAAAAGTTCTCAGTGTGATGTCCCAGTAGCGTTTGGCTGTGCCTCGAGCGTTCGGACCCAGCACATGCTGTGTGGACGTCTACGGGACACACTCCTTTCTGGCTCTTTGATAGTGGAGCGCCCCGTAGGTGCAGGCAGGCATGCTGCAGCCAGCTGCAGACGGGTGCGGTAGGCCCTCCAGCTTTCCTCAGACTTGGGGTAACAAGCAATCCGGAGGGCACAGAAGTTTCCCATGCTTAGGTCACTCGGAGGTGTATCGGAGTAAATCTTATTCCTCTCTGGTGTTGCTACAGGAGTGAATGACCAGAAATGGGATTTGGGGCCTTCCCAGTAGTGCCTACCTAGGGCTGAGTCCTAGCCTGGAGGCTTTTATCCTCCAGATTCTTTAAGTTGGAGCTTTTGCCCAGGCTTGAGCAGGACCACAGCACAGCTGGATTGAGACACTGCTGCTTACAACTGGTTGGCTGTGTAGCTCCGCAGGGCAGCACCCACATGGCATGCTCAGTGTGCTGAGCTCAACCCTCAGCTCTCCTCAGAAACAGGAAAATAAATGGTACGTGAGAATTCTACATGAACAGACCCGGAATGGAAATACAGCCATGACCATGGGCTGGGAGATAGCTCAGTGGTGTAAGCATCTGCCTGGCAAGTACAAGGTCCTGAGTTCAGTCCCCAGTACTGCATGCCGTGCTGGCCCCAGAACCCCAGGCACACAATGTCAGCTCCAAAACCAGGTGTGGTGGTACACACCTGTAATCCCAGCACTGGGGAAGCTAAAACAGGAAGACCACTACAAATTTGAGCTGTGTAGTGAGATCCTGTACAAAATAAATTCTAAAAAAGCAATGGTCAGGCTGGCCAGATAGCTCAGTGGACTAAGGCACCTGCTTAGGCAGCCACAGGGACCAAGGTTCAATCCCTGGCATGCTCTGCCAGCCCCACCCCTGAGACACGCTGAGACTGGGCGTGGTAGCAGGCCTGAAATCCCAGCACTTGGGAGGCTGAAAACAGGAGGATCATTATAAATTCAGTCTGTGTAGTGAGACCCTGTACTAAATACATAAAAAACAAATAAATAAAGCAATGGTCACTGCAGCACCAACAAAAAAGAACAGAGTGAGGCAAAACCAACATAGAATATGCTGAAAGTTGGTAATAAAGAAAAGACATTTGGGGAAATAGAAGACAAAGAAATGAAAAAATGAAAGAGAGAGAAAGTCAAATGAAAGATTAAAATGGGGCAAAAAAGAGAAAAGTTAAAAATTAAGTATTAAAAGAAGAAGAAAAGAAGCTTTAAAGAAAAGATAAAAATAAATACTTTTCAGACCAAACAAGTACAATCAAAGGAAAATAATCTTCATGAAAAAAGGTGAGTGCCATCTCTCTGGCCAACGGATGCTGCCCCTGGCCACCGGCGTGAACCAGGCCCTGGGGCAGACAGCTCACGCGTGACCACCACCGCTGCCAGTCAGTAGTGGCCTCCACCTTCGTCCTGCTTCCACACAAAGCCACACGCAGACGCTCCTTCCCTGGAAAGCCTGGGGGTCTCCAACAGCCCCTGGGGTCACAGGAGCCCCACAGCAGCCCCTCCTCACTGCGCTGAAGAGCAACTGGCTGGATCAGTGTGGGGCATTTGGAGAAAAAGAAGTGGGGGGCCTTGGACTCCCAGGTGAGAGCTTGGCCCACCCTCTCCCCCAGATGCGTCCTGAACAGAGAGGGCTCCAGCTGCACCGCGGCATGGCTGGGCTCCGGCTGCCGCGGCACCGCCCTCATCCTTGCCTCCACTTCTGCCCCAGCCCATGCCTTGCCCTGTCTTCAGCACAGGGACTCTTTCTCGCCCTCTGACGCCCTCTAGACAGTCTCTAGGCTTTTCTCAAATTTCTGCTCACAACTAAACCAGGGCCTCCACGGACTCTACCTCGAAGACACCCCCATTCTTCTACTTCAGCTGACGGTCCTGGGTGCCTCCAATCGCCATCCTAAAATTCTTTATTATTTTACTCATGGTTTGGGACACACAATTTTTTCATTTTGATGAAGTCCAATTTACTTATTTTTTCTTTGCTATTCACACTTTTGGGTATTCTATTTAAGAACTGTCTGCCTTGTCTGAGCCACGAAAAGTTAGTTACCTTTATACTTTGTGCTGAGAGCTGCATGGCTTTAAATCTTGCACCTGAGTCATTGATCCATTTTAAGTCAGCTTTGTCCACAGTGTGAGACGCTGCTGCTCTTTCATTCTCTACAACCTCGCCAACTCTGTGTTGAAAAGATTATTCTTCCCCACTGAATAGGCACCGCATCCTTGTTGAAAAGCCCGTGGTGGTGCAAGGATACAGCTCAGAGGCTCAGTGCCTGCCTGCTAGTGGGAGGTCATGAATTCAGTGCCCAGTATTAAAAAAAAGAAAAAAGCACTTGGCCGTAGCTTTAGAGGCACACATTTCTGAACTCCAAAATTAATCCACCTCTCCATAAATCCATGGGTATGCCCATTCCTCACTGTTTGGATTACTGGGCCAGTGGAAATTTGGAAATTAGAAAGTATGAATTTTCTTTTTTTTTTGTCTTTTTGAGACAGGGTCTCACTATGCAGTTCAGGCTGGCCTTGAGCTCACTTTTGTAGCCCAGGCTGGTCTCGAACTCGCACTGATCCTCCTGCCTCAGCCTCCCGAGTGCTGGGATTACAGGTGTGCGCCACCACGCCCGGTGACTAGAAAGTATGAATTTTCTAACTTTGTCCTTTTTCAAAACAATTGTTGACTATTTGGAGTACTTTAGGATTCCATGAGAGTCTAAAGGCAAGTGTTTATATTTCTATGCACAAACACAAAAAACTGCTGTTGGAATTTTGACAGAAATTCATGTGAATCTATTGATCTCTTTAGGCCAGTGGTTCTCAAACTTTCTAATGCCGTGACCCTGAAATACAGTTCCTCATGTTGCAATGACCCCTCAAACCAAAAAATAATTTTGGTGGCTACTTCAAAACTGTAATTTTGCTACAGTTATGATTCGCAATGGCTTTAGGCGGCCCCTGTGTTTTGGTTGTTCGACCCCCGCCAGAGCTGCGACCCACAGGTTGAGAACTGATACTTTAGGCAATATTGCCATCTGAGCAATACAGTGTTTCCCTTTCAGTTAGGCCTCCTTTAATTCCTTTCAGCAAGTTTTATAGTTCTCAATGTATGACTCTGTCCTCCTTGGTTAAACTTACTCCAACACATTCTATTCTTTTTGATACTGAGTGAAATGGAAGGGCTTCCTTTTCCTTTTTTTTTTTTTTTTTTTTTTTTTTTATGGCTGGCTCAGCCTGCCCTGAGGGCAGGGCTGGCGCAGCATGTGGTGCCGGGATCGAACCGTGGTCCCTGCAGCCGCCTGCAGGTGCTTTAGAGCACTGAGCCATCTTGCCCGGCCCAGGGCTTCCTTTTCCGAGTGCTTCTTATACACGGTCAGTGTGCACACTCGGTCTCTGGGTGTCAACCTTGTTCTGAGCAGCTTGGCTAAATTCACTCACTAGCCTGCTCGTGGGTCTTGAACTTTTTTATACCTAAGATCATACATAAGACCTTTTATACCTAAGGTCAGGAGGTTTTTTCTTTGCAAGCTGTGCATCTTTCATTTCTGTTTCTTGTCTAGCTGCTCTTGCTAGAACAACCCCATAAAATAACGTGTTTCGGTGGTCAAAGCAATCATCTTGTATCGTCTGCTTCCCAGAAAGCTTTCAGAATTTCGTCACTGAGTAAGGTGCTAACTTTCACACATGACCTGCTGGTCATGACTAAGATATTCCCTTTTATTGCTGAAGAACTTCCTCTCTCTTCCAAGTTTCATGAGTGCTGCTATCACGAAGGATAAGCTTTTGTCAAATGTCTTTTGGGTCTCTCCAGACACATCTATCAAATCATGTGATGTTCTGTCTTCCTATGTTCTATTCATGTGCCACATTCATTATCTTGTCCAATTTTATGTTAAACAGCAGCCTATTATGTTTTCTAAATATTATCATTGCAAAATATATATTACTAGTTTCTGTGTGCTGTTTTAAAGTTGATTATTTGTTTTGCTGCCAGCATTATTCTAAGTCTTAAAGTCATGCTAGTGAACCACACACCCGGGCAAGCTTTAATCTCCTAGATTAGCATCCTTGGAGCGAAGAAGAAGCAGCACAATAGGTAAGACACACAGCAGCGACACAGTGGTAAGTGATAGGGGAAAATGGAGCAAAAAAGGAGGGAGGGATGCAAAGAAGCAGCTGAGGTTTAGGTGAAAAGGCCAATCTCATTCACACACTGCAGTTTACAGCAACTGCAGAAATACAGCAAATGCTTTTAGCAAAGAGGAAGGCGTTGCCTCCAGGAACTTAGTGTCTCCCCCACAGCAATCCTCGGCCAAACCGCAGCCTCTCCAGGAAGTCCCATTTGTTTGTGGCTTTGGGTCCCCACTGACACACGTGACCCTGATGCAAAAAGGAGTGCGATTGTCGGGAGCCAGGGAAGACATAGAGGAGACCAGACAGGGCCCTCCTGAGCCAAAGTGAGGCCGTAGACCCCCGAGCGGCGAGCAGAGTGAGCAGCACTCCAAAGGGGACTGTGTCCTGTGCTCAGGGGCTCTAGCTGCCATCACTTGGATAGCCGATGACACTCAGAACATGTATTATCCACAACGCTACAGGTCTATTTCCTGATACTGTGGAACTCCATAAAAAGTTATAAAAAGTTAAATTGTCTCTCCATTTGTGACTCCAAAATACTACAGAATTTGACCATATTTATCTTCTCTTCAGAATAAATATAACCCGTAGCATGAGGCGGAGGCGAGAGCTCTGTGGTGACCTGACTTCATGCATAAGCAACAACTGGGTGCTTGACCGGATCACAGAAATCCAAGAATGTAGGTACAGGTTTAAAAAAAAAAAAAAACAGGTGCTCTGCAGGTTACACATGACCCCATTTAAATTATGAAGTGGAAATGTATTAGTTGATGGTTACAGAGGCCCCTGAAGGGGGCTGGGGAAGATAGTAATGGAACTCTGGACAGCAAGGCAGCCATCTCAGGCTCCCTGGCTCCACCTACCTCTCTCCTGAGCCGGCCAACAGGAAGTGCAACACGAGCAGCAGGAAGCCTGCGCGGCCTGCCTTGGGCAGCAGCCAGCAAATTAGCATGTCGCCATGAGGGACAGATGCACATGAATATGGAACAGCGGGCCCCGTTCTTCTGTTCAGTCTGTCAAGCCATGAATTTGCTGATCCTGTTCTGTTCCAAACTCGTGGGGGTAGGAGGGAGGGTGGGGAAGGAGGGACTCAAAAGCTCTGTCTCCAGGATGTCAAACTCAGAAGCAGGCAGGTCCTGTCCAGCCCAGGCGTACAGTTGCAGGGAGGAAAGCCTCTCCCAACCCAGGTGCGCTTCCTGGTGAAGAGCCGAGAGGCAAGGGAGTCCTCAGGTACTCTACGCTGCACAGAGTGCTAATGTTGCGTCCTCATTTAAATAAAGGAAAAGGAAGTCTTGTTGCAAGATTTTTGAGACTAAAAGGCAATAAATACAATGTGACATTTAGCAGGAGAATTCAAACATGGAAACGAGATTACTGGTTAACGTGAGCCCAGACAATATATAGTGCAAATATACAACGCCTGGTGGTATTGCTCAAATTAGAATGATTTCTATAGAAAACTAGCTGCGCATGAACACCATCTGAAGCAACGTCGACACCTCTCTTCCACGCCACTGCGCCTAACCGCGTCTGTGCTGAGCTATTAGCCATCGCTTCCTTCTATGAAAGTCCTAACAGAAAATGCGGCCAAACAGACACGCGCTCCCAGCAAGATGGAAACAGTGCTGTGTGTGCAGAGATCTGCCTTGCAGACTCAGGGGTCTCCAAAGCTCCACCTGTACTTGAAAGGATTGTCTTCTCGTTACCTAGCAAACAGCTTGGTCCTACTCTGCAAGAAAACCCTCCAAACTGAGAGGAATAGCCACATATAACATTAGGCAGGGGATCGGGGCTGAAAGTAAGAAAGAAGTCTACTTTACCCAGCTTCCTGGCCTAGATTGAAGCTTTCCGTTACAATTTTAAGTAGCTTCTGTTTCTTCCACATGCAACAAGCAGAAACTTCATGAAAGGCTGAGAAGTACTATCCATAAATGCAGAGATTATGCCAGGGAACATTGTAAGAAGCCCATTTCTAAAGATAGAACGTGGGTCTTTTTCTCTTGTTCTGTAGCACACATTTCTTAGTGGTTACAACCCCAAAAGATGGAGAGTACTTTGGGTAGGTAAGGGGAGCAGCCACAGGTGGCTTTGTGATGTGGTGAGATGTGACCCAGGTAACCACCCCCGAAACATCCGAGATACAGGGCGAGGAAGACCCTGGAGATGTAAATCTGAGTTAGCAGAAGGA
>PVJA010007145.1:43921-70104 GCA_004027025.1 Myocastor coypus | reverse complement strand
TGTCTTTTTGAGACAGGGTCTCACTATGCAGTTCAGGCTGGCCTTGAGCTCACTTTTGTAGCCCAGGCTGGTCTCGAACTCGCACCAATCCTCCTGCCTCAGCCTCCCGAGTGGTGGGATTACAGGCGTGAGCCACCACGCCCGGCAATCTTTCTTTCTTTCTTTGTTTTTTTTTGACCAAGGTTTAAGTTCACAACCTTGCACTTGCTAGGCATGCACTTGTGCCATGGAGCTATCTCTCCAGCCCCCTTTTTTCTTTAAATATACCTTTGCAGCACAAAGGCACCTAGACTCAATCCTATTATACAGCAGAGGTTAAATTCAGTATCACAGTTTCCCATGCCTGAGATGTGTTCATCTTCCCATTAATACTTCAACACTTCTTCCGATGTGAAAAACTCTAACCAAGCCTCATCCTGCATGAGGTGATTTTTCTGACTTCAATAACATTGTCCTGCCATGTTACTGAACCCTGAAAATACACAGCAAGCAAAATAATCCAACTCACAGGGTATATTCCTGCCCTCCAGTACCTAATTTCTGTGACATATCATTGTGAGCCATGTGGGCTTTCATGAGTCTAAGTCCCCAAAGTATATCAAGCTGGTGGTAAGAAAGAAAGGAATTGGAAATATCGTGGAGTATGTGGGCAGGCACTCTCAAGATGGGCAGAGGGTCTGTTTGACAAACTCTTCTCCAAAGGCTAAATTCTTCCCAGTTGCCAGACTTATCTGGTCCATGAAATTTAACTCTGGGTAATCATAGAACATTCTGGAAAGGGAAGAGAGCTAGTGTTGTGCAGTCTCCATCAGTTACATACCTCGACTAGTTTCCTTATATGCTTGTTGATGACTGTGGGGTCTGGCTTTGGCATCACCCCAGATGCCCAGTCCAGGGGCACCACAGGCTTGGTGGGTGTTGTAGGAGAGGTAGGCTGCTGAAAGAAAATATATACAATTTTCTTTTTTTTTTTTTACATTTTTTTACAATTTTCAATTCAATTGAACCTTGCACAACTAATACTAGGGAGAAAGAGGAAGACAATTTGTATATTAAAAATATCAGCAAACACATTATACAGCACTAACCAACCATTAAACATCATTCATTACCAAACATCTTTTATGAATGGAATCTAATCTGTAATTAAATAAATATTCAAATAACCCATTTTGTTCAGCAGTAGACTAAGGGTTTTTTGATATTGTTTTGTTTGTTTGTTTTTTCCTGTATGGGACTGAGGATTGAACCAAGGACCTTCACCTGGAGCTACATCCCCAGCTTTTTTTTTATGTTGAGACAAAGTTTTGCTCAGGCAGGGTTAGGACTGTGACCCTCTTGCCTTAGTCTCCCAGAATGCTGGGATTATCACATTCATCAGTTCCACTATTTTTAAATGCAGAAAAATAAAGTACTCCTAGCCCATCTAAATATCCTGTCCTTGGGGCCTGGCAGGATGGCTCAGTGGTCTAAAGCGCCTGCTTAGGAAAGCTTAGGCGGCTGTAGGGACCGCGGTTCAATCCCTGGGACCACATGCTGCGCCAGCCCTGCCCTTAGGGCAGGCTGAGCTGGCCATAAAAATAAATAAACAAACAAGCAAAAGTTCTGAAACAAGAAAAAAAAATTAAATTAAATTAAAAATTTTTTAAAACTAAAAAAAACATATCCTGTCCAAGTTCTCCAAATGTCGCTACATCATTTTTTTATGATTTGTATTTTGCTTCTTACATGTGCATATGACATGTTCTGATTCCGTTTGTCCCACTTAATTCCCTTCCCTTCCCTCCCTTCCCCTCCCCTTATTCCTGTTCTCTTATCTAGTAATAATAGTCTCTCTACTTTCAGGCCATCTTTATTTTGTTTTGGATTACACATACTAGGGAAGACATATATAGCATTAGTCTTTTGGATGCTGGCTTCTCCTAATGCAATGGACTAAATCTTTCTCAAACACCTATAAAACAGTCCACTATGGATTCCGTATGATACAAAATACATAGAACCCAGTCATCTAGCACTTTGCTACTTGATATTAGGAATACATTGGCATCCACAGGTGTTTGTAGCAATTGGGTACTAGGGCATGGGCAAGTTTGTGTCCTCTGGTCTGCATGTTGGTCAATGCACTTAATCCCTCTGACTGCTTTGTGAGTCTTCAGTCTCTGTGCCCTGCCTGGCGTACTCTTTTTCTGCACATATTCCCACCAAGTTCGTCCATGATGCGAGATGCTTTCACTTAACAATGTGGGGAAGATGGTGGCTATAAAGCATGCCACAATCGTACCATGTCTTAGTCACTTTTCTCTCGCTGCTGGGACAAATACCCGACACCCAAAATGAAGGAAGGAAAGGTTTATTTAGCTCACAGTTACTGGAGGTTTCAGTTCATACTCGGCTGGATCCAAGGCAGAGAGGCGCATGGCAGAGAGCAGCAGTTCATGGCGGCAGAACAGCAACAATATGGTGACAGAAGCAGCCAACCAATCAGGGCAGCAGAGCAACAATGCTAGTCTGTCTCTCTGCCTCCCTTTAAATTACATCAGGCTCTCTGCCTTAGCCTATCCGCCTCAGACCACACCTATAATTCCCAGCAGTCTTCAGACCATAATCTTATGAGTACTAAAATACATAATCCCAGTGGATCATGGATCAAGTCTCAAACTCTAGAAGTCCCCGCCCCATGAGGCTTTGGGGCGGGACAACTAGACATAAACCATAATATACCATGTCCTCCATCCAATCAGGGGAGCAGCTAAGCCTGCTGTGTGGTTTGTATCCTCCTCCCCCTGCCTCGGGACCAGCATACAGTACCCATAGTTTCCCTGGTACACACATACAAACTTATACCAGAAAGTTATTGGATAATGAGTTGGGGATAGATATTTTTATAAGCGGAATTAAGAAGCAATTGTACTCATTTAACCCCCTAATGATGTTGGGATGTGGACATTACTGGTATTTTGTGAGCTACCAGAAAGACTAAAAATGCTCTGTCATTTGCATATGTTCACGCACACAATGAGTTACACACACACACACAACACACACACACTCCTTGGCTCTTTCAATCAATATTTTCATCTAATCAATGTGATAAAAGGGTGTACTAGAGTTCCCACTCTGCATAGTTAGAGCCCAGCCATAAATCCAGAGGGCACAAATGGGTATTTAAAGCCACCAAATGAAATGTGGCCAACCTTAATGTGTACCCCATAAGGCATACTACCCTGAAAGAGTGGGCAGCTCACCCACTAGATCACACTAAGTAACTTATTTATTTTGAGAAACTGGGGGCTGAACCCAGAACCCTCTCAATGCGCTATATTCCCAGCCCTTTTTATAGTTCTGACAGAATGTCTTGCCAAGTTGCTGAAGTACCCCCAGGCTAACTGGGACTTAAAATCCTGTCTCAGCCAGAGTGCTGAGATTACAGGCATGTACCACCACACCTGGCTTAAATATCTCCCCATAATATAGTCTCTTTGTGAAAAAACGATTCATATGGAACTAATACTAAGGGCATCCAATCTTATTCCAAGATTTAAGAAATCACACAGTGTCCAACAGCTATGTACACACACCCATTAGTGAATAACTGGTTATTTAAGAATGAAACAAAAATAATGTCTGTCCACATAGGTGTATGATTTTTTTCCTAGGCTGTCAGAACACAAATACTCATTAATTTCTTTGGACCCAACTTCTCTGTTAATGGAACTCCCGAGCATTTTTTTTTTTTTCTTTTCTAATGTGTATTGACAATTAGGAATCGAACACAGGGCTTTGGAACTGAGCTCTGTCCTCCTTAACTCTTTTTTTACTTTCTGAGACAGGAACTAAGTCGGGTGTTTTGTTTTGCTCTGTTCTGTCTTGTTTTGACGAAAAACCAAAGGAGACGTTAAACTCCAAGGAACCAGCGAGAAAAACTCTGAGACTGTTCAAGTGAGGTCTGCCAGCTGCAGCTGCGAGCATGGGACGATACAGGCTTCTAGCAACAGAATCCTGTCTGGAAACCGTTGTCGACTTACCATACACATCCAGTGCGACAGAGTTCCACTTAAAGAAGGGAATGTGCGGTTGGGGAATGTGCTTGCATTTTATCACTCGGAAGAGGCTTTGAAAACGCCTACTCATCCAACACCTGAAGTGATTTTTTGTGTGTTTAATGACTGGCAAAACTTTACCCTAAAAATAAAACTAACACAAACCTAAAAGGAGCACACAGCCCAGGAGCATGCCTAAGTGGCCTTTTGTTCTGTATTGCTTATGGGGCGACAGTGGCCAGCGCCCAGGCGTGGAACCCATGCTGGAGACTGAGCCCCCGTGGTAGCTCGCTGTCTGTGAGACCCCTGTGGAACCCCTGCACCACTCAGTGCGGGTCTCGCAGCCACCTGCCTGCCCAGGTGTCCCCAATCGCCATGGCACCTGGTGAAGAGGCCTGGGAGGGAAGTGTGCACTCAGCGAACAAAATCCTTTGCCATAGCATTCATTGACTTTCCTTCTAGATCTCTCAAAAATCGGGCTTAACCTGAGCCACACCTCCCGCTCAGGGCCCTGCACTGCCCAACGGGTGGAGCCCCACTCTGGGCCAGCCCAGGAGCTGCAGGCTCTGACTGGCCAGGGAGCAGCCCTGCATGGGCAGGAGCGAGGGGTATCAATAGCCTGGGCTGAAGCTGGTGCCCACAAGCCCGCCTTCGGCTGGCAAGGTGGCAGGGCCTCCGTGCTCTGTAAGAAAACTGATCTTTCTTGAGAGATAAAAGCAGGCAGCCGGGCGTGGTGGCGCACGCCTGTAATCCCAGCACTCAGGAGGCTGAGGCAGGAGGATCGGTGCGAGTTCGAGACCAGCCTGGGCTACGAAAGTGAGCTCAAGGCCAGCCTGAACTGCATAACGAGACCCTGTCTCAAAAAAAAAAAAGACAAAAAAAAAAAAGCAGGCAAACATATTTTTTCCTTTCAATATGCAAATAACTTTCATTGTGAACTTTAAATTCATCCTGGCTTTTTTTTTTTTTCTCTCTTTCTTTCGTTTCTTTCTTTCTTTCTTACCTATTTTTTTTTAAATCAATTCCTGTGTAGAACTGCGTATGGAACCCCTGTTTTGCACACTAAGCCACAGCGTCTCCAACCCTTCTCTTTGTCTTTCTTTTGAGACAAGGGCTCCCTAAGTGACTAAGTTGCCCAGACTGGGCTCAAGCTCATAATTCTCCTGCCTCAGTCTCCCAGAGTGCTGGTTTACCAGCATTGTCAACCCTGGGATAATGGGTTTTAGTACTGATGGGATTATGGGTCTAAGTACTTCCAGGATTATGGGTGTAGCCTAAGGCAGGGGCTAAGGCAGAGAGCCTGAGTGTAATATAAAGAGAGACCGAGAGACAGACTCGAGCTGTTGCTGTTGCTCTGCTGCCCTGATTGATTGGCTGCCTCTGCCACCAATTTTCTTGCTGTTCCACCACCATGAACTGGATGCTGTCTGCTCTGTTCCTCTCAGCCTTGGGCCAGCCAAATATGGACTGAACCTCCAGTAACTGTGAGCTAAATAAACCTTTCCTTCCTTCATCTTGAGTGTCGGGTATTTGTTCCAGCAACAAGTAAAAAGTAACTAAGACAAGCAGCATACATTTATTAAACCCATTGTCTCAATCCCATTAAATGAGATATTATCCAATGTGGTATTGAAATTCTGAGCTAAGTGAAATGGTTCGAGAGACTTGTGAATTGTGATGAGTATTGAAAATTTATTAAATCTAATTTTATGTTGAGTGGAGTGTGTGTGTGTGTGTGTGCGTGTGTGTGTGTGTGTGCATGTGTGTGTGTGTTTACAAAGCCTAGAAAGTTATAATTCATCCTTATGATAACTTTTTTCTGGGTGGGAGGCCATATGCGTAGGTGTGTTACAGAGGATATAAGACATAGAAAATCAATAATAAAACAGTAGTGGGAATGATGGTTTGCCTCTGTATTACTGTCTTATATGAATGAAGAAATCATTTGCAAACTGTCAGTTAAGCTGTTCCATTAGAAAAATGGAAATATATATATATATATATACATATATATATACATATATATGTAGTCTACATTAAATCTTCAATCTTTAGAACACAGAATAGCATTGTAAGCACTTATTAGAAATGATAAATAATGGTGTTTAGACTGATCCTTAGAGAGAAAACAATACTCACCGACTTAGAATTTCTAGGCTCCAGCACCAGTGACAGCTTATAAATATCATCTTCTGTGTGATAGAGGTCCAGAGAGAGCTACAATGAAATTAAAAAGGATAAATAATTATGTTCGATCATGCTTTTCTGTTTACATTGCTGAAATTTTTTTCTTTTTTCTTTTTTTATTATTATGTATTTAGTACAGGGTCTACAGGGTCTCACTACGCAGGTTGGACTCATAGTGATCCTCCTGTTTTTCAGCCTCCCAAGAGCTGGGATTATAGGCACTCACCACCACACCCACTCTCAATCACAGCCTCAGCATGTTCTGGGGGCAGGGGTGGGCTGGCAGGGCAAGCCGGAACATGAAACCCCTGTCCCCTGTGTCTACCATCTGCCTAAGCAGGTGCTTTAAGCAGCTGAGCTTTCTGGCCAGCCCTTTGAAATATTTTTCAAATTCAACATTTAAGTCTAATGTCCAATAATCTGAGTAAATATAGAACAAGAGAAGACAGCACACAGAGGTAGAAAGCAAAACATAGAAATATAAGCACAATCCTGCTGTGATCACTAGCATTGCTCAGAACCGCCACTCACCTCCTCCACAACGTCTATGGAACAGCTTTTAAGGGCTAAGTTCTTTGTATGTGTATTTGAGATGAAGTCTCACTGTGTGCAGCCCAGGCTGGACTTGAACTCACCTCACAACCATCTTCCTGCCTCAGGCTCCTTAGTGCTGGGAGCATGGCTGTGTGCCACCCCACCCCTGCTCAATACATTGTGAGCAGTAGACAAAGGATACTTATGGACTTTCAGGCTCAAGGCAAGGACAGAGGCATAGAGTACAAACTAAGAGTAATAAATGTTGTCTGCAAGGTTTAATTAAAGAACTGTGGAAATAAAGAAAAAACTCAGTTTCTATCATTGTGAAACACTGTGTTAAGTCCTGGTGTTACAAAATGCTATGAAGCTGTTTCCTGCCCTGAAGAGCCTGGCAGTTGAGTTGAGTAACACTCAAAACACAAGCAGACGTGTCCACATCAATCATGCTACAGGTGAGCCTAATTGCCCCACACTAGAGGTTACAGGAACTATCCAGGGAGGCAGCACAGAAAAGGTGTAAGAGCAGAGATTCTGTGGGGCAGCCTAGGACCAAATACTGGCTTTACAGGCCAGCCCATTACATAAGTGAGACCAGATGCATGAAAGGATTTCTTCCCCTACAATAGAGATTGAAGCCAGTAGACAAGTGCTCTACCCCTGGGCTACAACCCTAATCCTTTTTTACTTTGAGGCAGGCTCTCACCAAATTGCCCAAGCAGGTCTTGAACTTGTCACCCTCCTGCCTCATCTCCCAAGTAGCTGGGATTACAGGTGTGTGTCAACACTCAAAAGGAATGTTCTAGTAGAGATACTACAGTGGTACTGTAATGCATTATCTCGGGGGGAAAAAAAGAGTCTGGGGTACAATTAACCTAGAGCTCCTTGCTCCTAGCTTCATAGTATGGGAAATCTGTGGTCACAGAAGGAATCTCCCACTGGCTCTCCCTAGAACAGCAATTGGAAAACATCTGATCGGTGATAATTCAGGGACAGTCACTACTGGACTATGGCAATTATCAGACTGACAAATGATATCGAGTTGCCAAAGTCTTCTCTTTTGTCAAGTCAGAAATTTGGAGTTTTATGTGAAATAACATAATATTTAAACACTACCAACTGGCAACCTTTAGAGTTCCCCATGGGCAGAATAAAACGCATTCTCCCCAGGGAGTTGCCCCACCATTTACTGAATTCCCCAATAGAGGACTCTGCTGAGTTTGAAACCTCATGAAAGTGGCTAGCACAGCTGTCCGTCCCCGCTTACAGGGTCATCGTTTGAGGATTCCATAAATAAGCAGAGAAAACCAAATGACTCTGCCCTTCAGAGTTCTTTGCTATTGGCAGTTAATCACAGCCTCAGGGAGCACGATGCTCGCCTGCTGCCTCAGCTTCCAGGCCCTGGGCTGACTGTGCAGCATCTGTGTCTACTGATGAGAGGACAGGAGCACCATGCCACCCAACCAGAGGCCCAGACAAGCCACACACTAAGTCAGGAGGTGCTCCTGCAAAAGACACAAAGGCTTCTTGGGTATTTTCCATGTCAACCCGACAGGTGACACCTGGACATGGACATGCTTTTTGCCTCCTCTGTGCCTATTTCCCCCTCACTAGTGGTGCAGTTAACCTCATTTAAAATAGGAGTCAGGAACAAGCACTCCCTCTCAGGACTTGAGGGACGGTGCAGGGGGTAAGCGTGTGTCCAGTTGGGCTGCTTACGACGTCCCAGCTGCAGGTTTGCTTGCAGCCAGGGCAGCAGCGTATGATGCCAGGATGCTTACGTGTGAATGAGAAGCTGCCCTGGGGGCTACCGCTGCCCTTGCTGCTTTGCCACCCCCAATTCCACCTCTTGTCACAGACCTTCGGGCTTCATGGCCTTGCCCAACAAGTAGCCTGTTCTGGGTTCCACACACTGTTGATGCTACTGACAGTTTCCATGTGGCTCAAGCATCTTTGCTGATTCTAGATGCTTCTGGCAAGCATTCGGGTCCACTGTCTCAGATGGTGGTGGTTACATTTACTGGCCAATCCTTTCAGCAAAGGTGGTTGCAGATTTAGTCTTCATGTTAAGTTCCACTTTGGCATAAATGTTCGTTGTACAATAAAACATACTTGGGCATCAAATGCCCTCTACCCATCATTTTTACAACTCTTCTCTTTTTTTTTTAAAATGTGACTTTAAAAATACAGGGGCTTTCCAGTCATTTGCATATACTCAGAATAGTAAAAGTAACGGGTCAGGCTAAAAATACTCTGAAAATAATTTTACTGTTTTGTATATCATGAAACAGAAGCCTCGGTTTTCAAAGCTCCTGGTTCCAGATGGTCCCTGAAAGAAGGAACTACCCAAGTCTGACATCTTGGGCTGTGGCTCTCCTGCTTCACACACTCTGTGCTGCTCAGAGGACCAAGGACCCAAGGATAAAGGTGGCCCATCCCTTGGACAGAGGTTTTAGTAAGACCCTTGGACAGAGGTCTTGCTATTATTATCGCTTGGCCCTGGGGATTGAGCCAAGGTCTTCCTGCTGAGCAGTATCTCCAGTTCTTTTGTTTGTGTTTTTATTTAGAGACAGGTCTTGCTACCTTGCTGATTTGTTCAGGCTGGGCTCAAATTTTCAGTCCTGCTGCTTCAGGGTCGCAGAGTGTTATGACTACAGGCACGCCCCACCATGCGAGCCAAGAGGTCAAGCGGTATTATTTTGCACAGTTATGAAATAAAGTACATTGGATGTTAGTAGTGTGCCTACACTACCAAAAAAAGTTTATTCCAAGCAAACCACCTGCAAGAGTTTATATCTGTGTGTGTGTTACATCCCCAGCCCTTTAAAAGCTATGACTTTGAAAAAAAAAAAAAAGCTATGACTTTGAGACAAGTCTTGAGTAGTCACTAAATTGCCCAGTGATCTTGCAATCCTCCTGCCTCGCCCTCCCAGAGTGCTGGGATTATGATATGTTCCACCACACTTAGCTTGCTTGTCTGTTAAATGCCCTCCCAGGGCCCAAGTGTGCTATTGTGGAAATGTGAAGGCTTGGGTGATCTCTGGAATGCTGGGATGCACCCTCAAAGGGAATTGTGAGATCACAGCCATTTCCTATTCTTCCTGCTCCTTCCTTCCCAGACATGAGATCAGCACCTTTTCTCTACCACGCGCTGTTGCAAAGATGGCTGTCATCACAGACAGGGTCTCATTAAGTCACTAAGTGGTCTAGGCTGGGCTCAAATTTATAATCCCCCTGCCTCAGCACCCTAGAGTACTTGGAAACCTTTTCTCTTTATAAGTTTATCTCAGTTATTTGTTATAGTGACAACAAGCTGACTAACACACCCCACAAGGGAGAAAATGCTCCAAGCTGGAGTACAGAACTTTCTCATTTGCTGGCCATCTGTCCTTTGTGAACCTGTTTCCTCATTTGTCAGAAAAAAGGAGGAGAATAATACGATGCTTACTTCCCAGCCTGAACAGCATGAAGGACATTGCTGAGACTTCACCAAGAAATGTCTCTGAAAAATGCTGTGAAATCTATTTCTAGTTTTGGCAGGACTGGGGACTGAACCCAAGGCTTTTGCACAGAGCTGTATCCCTATCCTTTGTTAAATTTTGAGGCAGTCTCATTAGTTGCCCAGACTGGACTCAAACTTGCAATCCTCCTGTCTCAGCTTCCTAGAATACTGGAATTACAGGCATGTACCACCATGCCCAGCATCAATTACTCAAGAAAATTCAACCATTGCTGGGCAGCCTACTGCGGAGAAGCCTTTCATAATTGTTGTCTGACTGAAGCGTTCTCACTTTCTATCCTTCCAGTCCCTCAGCCATGTACCAGTCACTGTACCTGCAGGCATGTTCTGATGAAAACAATCAATCCAAGCCAAACTGTGACCTGGAGAGCTTCCCAGACCTACCTGTGGGCCTCCAGGCAACTGCAGCCCACCGCATGGCTCTAACCTAGATATGCTCGTGCCTCGGGAAATGGGTACTGGGCCAGATGAGAAACCTGTGGGGACATCTCCATCCTCACGGTGATGAGTGTGCGCCCCAGGGGCCAAGAAGAAGGGGCATGTGTCCCTTTGCACTAAACTCCTCCATGCTGAGGAAAGGGGAAGGATCTTGGTTTTGAGGAGTCCCTGGCTGATACCCTGTGATTCAGGTGCAGGGTGGTGCTGTCCTCAGGAGCCCATGGCCCAGGGCTATGAGGTACCCCTTGTTTCCAGACTTCCGCTAGTTTTTTATTTCTAGAGTTATAACAACTTAGTACTGGAAGACACCTCCCAAATGAGCACAGAGCCCCGATGAAAAAGCTAAGGCAGGGCTACCTCACAAGGAAACAAAGCTAAATAATTCCAGAGGCAGGGCTGGAAGCAAGACCTTCTGTGTAGGACTTGGCTGCCACACTGGTACAGCCATGGTGCTCGGCTATACCAAGAATCCACACATGGGATTGAGTCAAATTCAAAAGCCTCTTCACAGTAAAGGAAATCAATATAGTGAAAAAGCAATCTACAGAATAGGAAAAATATTTTCTCCACCTACACCTCAGACAGAGGACTAATATCTAGAATAAAGATTTTTTTTTTTAAATTAGACACCTCAAAACAAAAGACTCAATCAAACACTTGGCAACTGAAATGAAGATATTTCTCAGAAGAAGAGACACAAATGACCAGTAAATACATGAAAATATATTGAGCATCTTTGGCCAACACAGAAATGCAAATTAAAACACCAAGATCCCACTTTACTCCAATAAGAATGACCATTATCAAGAGCTCAAGAAACAAGTGTTGCTGCAGTTTCAGTAGTTAGAAGGCTGAGCCAGAGTGACTGCCATGAGTTCAAGGCCAGCCTAAACTACATAGTCTCAACAAACTAACCACCACCATCACAATAAATGCTGTCGAGGCTGTGGGAAAAAACGAACCCTTCTACACTGTTACTGAGACTATGAACTAGTATACCAGTATGAAAATCAGTGTGAGGATTCCTTAAAAAAACCTAAACATAGAGATTCCTTCTCTAGGGATATTTGTGAAGAGCTTAGGTCATGATACACATGCAAATCCATGTTGACAACAACATGAGTCACAGGATGGCTCAGTGGTCTAAAGTGCCTGAGTAGCAAAGCTTGGGCGGCTGCAGGGACCATGGTTCGATCTCTGGCACCACATGCTGTGCCAGCCCTGCCCTGAGGGCAGGCTGAGCTGGCCATAAAAATAAATAAACAAACAAACAAAAGTTCTGAAACAAGAAAAATAAAATAAAATAAAATAAATTCTTAAAAAAAAAAGCATGAGTCAAAATGGATAAAGAAAATATTGTGTTAGGACTGCCAAGGTAGCTTAGCAGACTGAGTGCTTAACAAAGTGCAGGGACCAGGGTTCGATTCCGAGTCCTGCATGCCCCACAGGCCCTGCCCCCAGAGCACACAGCCTGCGACCAAGTCTGGGCATGTTGGTGCATCGCTGGCTAAAAACAGAAGGATCACTACCAGTCAGAGCTGAGTAGTAAGACCCTGTACCAAACACACACACACACACACACACACACACACACACAAAATAAATAAATAAATAATAAAAAAATTACAGTATCTCTAAGAGGCAGAGAAAAAAATTTTTTTTTGGCATTCCTTTTCCTTTTGCTTTTCTTTCCATTCTCATTAAAGTAAGCTAGAACCTCTGTGTTCTGATATGCCCTTCTCAGTTGGCCAAAGACGCTGAATATTTCTTTCATATATTCACTGGTCATCTGTATTTCTTTTTCTGAAATTTGTCTATTCATTTCAATTATCAAGAAGAAATTAGGGCCAAGGGACCAGCAAGATAGCTAGTGGACTAAAATACCAGCTTAAGCAAGCACAGGGATGGTGGTTCGATGCCCTGGTACCACATGCCATGCCAGCCCCGGCTCCAGGGTAGGCTGACTGGACAGAGTCCGGGCATGGTAGTGCACACCTGTAATTGGTGCTGGGGAGGCTGAAAAGCAGGAGGATCACCATAAGTTGAGCTGTGTATTGAGATCCTGCAGCCACAAAACACATTAGAGAAAGAAAGAATGAAAGAAAGAAGAGAAATAAAACAAAAGGAAAAGAAAAGAATGGAAAGGAAAGGAAAGAATAGAAAAGAAAGGAAAGGAAAAAAGAAAAGAAAGGAAAGGAAAGGAAAGGAATGGAAAGGAAAGGAAAGGAAGAAAAGAAAACAAATTAGGGCCAAGTATGGCGGTGCATGCCTATAGTGCTAGCACTTGGGAGGCTGACGCAGGAGGACAGAGACTTTGAAGACATCCTGGGCTACATATGGAGTCCAAGACCAGCCTGGACTATGTACCAAGAACTTGTCTGAAAAAGAAAAAAAAATTGAAAAGGATTTATGTCTTCACTTATATTTCTGAAGTTCAGATTTTCCCTTTATGCTGAAATTTCATTCACACTTCTCAACACCTCTACATCTCTAATTTCCTTTCACAATGTTACTCAACGCATTTATAACTCAAAATTAAATTTCTACTCTGTGACAGTCTTCCCTTTGGATCATGCATTGCCCCAATCTAGGCACACTCTGGGAAGTCATGCTTGACCTCGAGGACCCAGCCCTGACACAGGCGTCTGAAACCGAGGCCCCACCTTGGGACCAGTCTCAGCCATCGCCTGTACCGGTGGTTGGCAGCCTAATCATGACTGACTCTCTGGCCACTTATTCGTGGAAACAGATTTGCATAGCAAATGGTTAATAAGTGCAGGTGCTTGGCGTGTTGTGAATTGTGCCCCCCCCCCCCCGTTAAAGGTCTATGAGTTTCTCTTTGTTACCTGATTCAGCTTTGTGTTTTTCTTTGTGTGTGTGTTACACACCTCTGCTTTAAGATAATGACGCAGCAAGCATTATCCCCTACATTGAGTGCCTATTCTTCGGTAAACAAACTCCACTGCGTAGGAACAGGTGAATTGTCAGAACCAAATTCTTTTTTTTTCTTTCTCTCTTTCTCTCTCTCTCTCTCTCTCTCTCTCTCTCTCTCTCTCTCTCTCTCTCTCTCTCTCTCTCTCTCTCTCTCTCTCTCTTTCTTTCTTTTTCCCCCAGATCCAGGGATTGAACTCAGGCTCTTGCACTTGCCAGGCAAGCATTTATTCTACTGAGTTATCCCCCCAGCTCCAGAACCACACTGCTATTCCAACGCAGCAACGCTAGCGGACTTGGCTGGCAGGGCACATGGGTAGTTCTTTTCTACAGATGTAAAAGGAAAATAATTAATTCAGTATCATCATCAAGTGTCAGATGCCACAGCGCTATCGACTCAAACAAGGAAAGTAGCGCCTGCCTGGTTTGAACAAGAGGGAGAGAATGTGTTTGGTATTTGTTTCTCTCTGCAATAAAGAAGTCAGTAGAAATGTTCTCCTTTATACATCTGCTGTATCCAGAAGTTCTAGAACCTGAAGGACAGCTAATCAAGTGTTCCTTGGATGACAACAAACACAAGTTGTAGACGAAATTCAGCCTCACTCCTGAATATAATATTCACCTCACTGAGTTCCTAAGACACCGGGTACTATGAAAAATGCTGTGGATGTGATGTTATCAGACATGTAAAAAGAAAAAAAAATATAAATACACATATAATAAATATAATGGCAGAGTGATACCTCCTATAGTCAAAGAGAGTGTGAAGTGTAAGACCAATATATTACTTTTTCAGAGGGAACAGAAAATGTTCTGAAAAGGAGACCTCTGAATTTGAACCAGCACTCTGGATGGCGTGGCAAAAGATTTCATAAGAATGTGCAGAGCCCACGAAGTGGAAGGCAGCATTTCATGGTAGAAGTGCACAGAGCTAACGTTTCTCAAAGGCTGGTGTGGTGCAGGAGAGGGTGAAGACAAAGCTACACTGAAGGGTAGAAACGGAGTCCTGAAGGTCCTCAAATGCCAGGCTGGGAACTACATGCTGGAGGCATGGGGAGGAGAGCAGAGGCACCGAACGCCACGGAGGGAGTCTGTGTACCACTGCAGGCTTTAATGAAAGCAGTGCAGAGAAACTGAAGAGAAGCAGAGGTTGGGAGCCTAGGAGATGATTACTGCTGAGGGGGATCAAGAGCTGAGAATGCATGGAGGTGCTGCTCTGGGAACTTCAGAAGGGGAAGGACCTGGTAGGGACTGGGCCTCCTCACACAGAAGGAAACGGATTCGCCCCAAGAGTAGTCTCCAGTCATGCTGGTCATAGATGCGAGGTTCCTTCTTCTTCATCTTCTGACATGTCTTCTCATCTACTGAGCTATAAATCGATTTCCCCCCAGAGTGAAGGGCTGGCATACATCTCTCCATGCTCCCTAGAACATGAGGGACAAAAGGGTTAACACAGGTGTAGTCCCCTGGAACTCACGGTGAGCAGGTTGATCAAGTCCATGTTGGGCTCTAAGTGGTGAGAGGCATTCTGCAGGGAGACCAGTTCACTCAGGGTAACGGAGAGCTGGTGCATTTTCACAATGTTAACTTTCTTCTCCTCCATCCAGTCTGGGAAAATGACATGGACCGCTATCAAGTCTTTCAAGTGTACTCCAAGGATGGGGATTTTGAAACCATCACAGTCGGCGAAGGCCTTGCGGTAACTGCAGTAATTGCCATTGGAGGAGACCAACTCTGTCATTTCATTCCAGTTCTGGGGACAAATGGAAATGAAGAATTTTCAAACAGTCTTCTCTTCTGCCCACCCCCAGTGCCTGCAATAAATATGTGGCTAGGAAATTCTGCAGCTACTGAGAGAAATATCGGTTGCACCCACAGTGATGTAGGGGAATATTAACAAAGAAGACAGCAAAATGTGCCAGCTAGATCTGGCCGGGAGATGGATGGCTTGTTTCATTGAACTAAATAAGAAATAGCTGGCACCTCTGGCTACCTCCTAGTGACGTTGGCATGTAAATTGTATCATGTATACTCAGTATTTTGCACTCATAAAAATACTATGCATACAAACTCAAGCCTACAACATATCGTAACAGCTAGCTATTCCACGCAATTTCCATTCCAGGTATTAACCGAAAGTGAATCTGGAACATGGCGATGTTATAGGGTAGGAAACGTTGCACTGAAATGTGAAGCAGCTGTGGATGTTGACTCTGCACTGACTAGAAGGGTGACGCTGGGCAAAGCAGCTCAGTTCTTGGATCTCAATTTCCTCTTCCATAGGAAAGAGGAGTCCAAATAAATACATTTTAGAGACACACTGGTAAATGCCAAGCTTCTATGAGCCTCGGTCAGAGTTTTGTTCTTCATGGCATTTAAGCTTGTTTCACTTTTTATTTGGAATTTAGTATAAAGTTAAAAGAAAACCCATAATGAATCCTACTGTACTTGGAATGAGTGCAAAATTTGAGGCCAAACAATGGTACTTCTGTGGTTTACTTCCTCTTCCTTATATGGAGAAGTCATTAGTGGTTGTTTTACAGCAATTAGATCATCCTAATAGACCCCAATGGTGATCAGTCTTCTCTTTCCCAAAACAGCTCATAGACAGAGCTGTCTCTGCCCACATAACTGAGAACAGATATTTCATAAGGATAAAATGCTCCTCTTTGCTCAATAAGAGAAAGAATTTTGCATGTGATCTGGGAAGAAACATGGCAGCAAACTATATGTATTTCTTTTTTTTTTTTTTTTTTTAAATTTTATTTATTTATTTATTTTTTTTCCTGTTTCAGAACCTTTATTTGTTTATTCACTCATTTTTATGGCCGGCTCAGTCCACCCTGAGGGCGGGGCTGGCGCAGCATGTGGTACCGGGGATCGAACCGTGGTCCCTGAAGCCGCCCAAGCTTCCCCAAGCAGGCGCTTTAGACCACTGAGCCATCCCGCCGGGCCCTATATGTATTTCTGACAACTCAACCGTAAAGCTGAGTATTCCTATACAAGACCTATGTCTTCCCCTTCCTGTGTATCTTCTGCTGTATCAAGCACAGTTAGAAATAGAGTGTCTATTCAGTGACTTTATTTCCATGAAGGGAGAGGAGCAGTGACTTCTGTCATAGTCATCTGGCATCCTCCCGGCATACCACAGTGACTACCAAACAGTAAGCGCCTGGCAGCTATTTGTTGACTCATCCCAACAGCAGCACATTAATCACACATGAAAGGTTTCTCCTCGGGACACTCAGCATCACTTCTGACCTGCTTCTCCAGGTGAACCCAGCTAGTGCAGCTGTCCCCTTCCCATCTGCTCCCCATGAATAGCCTACTATGGATTTAGGGGTATACTATACCTAAACAGCTTACAAACGTTTACTTACGATGAAGACCAAAATCCACTGTACCTTTGTAACCTCAGAAGAAAGGTGGGAATGGGTCTCTTTGAGGCGTGAAATGGAACTGTGACTAAGGCCTCCCACCACCGCCATCAAGGTGTTGAAATTTTTGAGCTGAAGGAGCTTCTGCAACAGAAATGTTTTAACATTAATAATTCATAGGGAATATTTTTTAGTTTTCTGAACTTTCTGAGACAAAGGTAAACCCATGTACAATTTAAGTAACAGAGACACAGTGAACAGTTGCATTAACTTAAAATGAAGCACAAATATAATCTGCTGGAAAACATATCAATCATTTTGACAGAAAAGCTAAGTATTGTTTTTCAAACCAATCTTGTTGCATAAAAAGGAGTGATTTGTACATTAGTTATCTGTAAGTAGTTTAATCATTCATTGCCCTTATGCTGTAAACACCAAATGCCCTCAAGATTTTTCTCAATATATTGAAAGGACATCCAGAACCCGAGAACCCCAGTCTGATTACCAGACATACCTTTGCAACATTGATAAACTTTGTGATGACTTCTGCCCTTTGCTGGGGCGTTGGTTTGCTAAGAACCATCAACTGGACCCACTTAGAGATTCCATTAAATAAGGCAATTGATCTCTCCAAAGTTGGATTATTCTCCAAGCAGCCGTGGATAACATAGCTTTGGTAATCAGTGAACTAGTAAAGGGAGATCCAGAGGTACAAATTCAGAATGATAATGGAGCTTTTTGCAAAAATTAGACGTTAGACTGCTGCACAGAAGAGAACGCATGATAACAATATAATTTGTTCATTCCACTTAGAATGATATCCTACAAGTTAAATGTGTAGATACCTTTAACAGGTTATTTTGCCTCATTTCCAATACCACTTCCATAGACACACAAATACACATTATAACAGTATCAGGGGGAGGGAAGAAAGAGTAAGATTGGAGGTAATATTTCAGATTATCTCAAATTTACTGAATCATAAGATCTTTTTTGGTCTTTTGTCAAAACCCTGATTCCAGGGAACATGCAAGACATAATGGATTAGTATCTCTAAGAATCTTCATTTTTAATATACTACCAGTGACAAAAATGTTTAAGATTCACTGGACTATGCTAAAGAACATGAAATGAAAAAATGAATAAAAATATAACAACCTCAAGTAGAAGTATTTCGTAAAAGTTGTTTCAAGATAAAAGAGACAAAGTATCAGCTGAAGGAAGGCACCTCATGAGCAGAACACACATATTCTCAGAATGTTTAGCATGGACAATTTCAAATATCTGGGATCCTAGGCTGAGGAGACAATTCGGTGGTCTAAGCCCCTGCCTGGCAAGTGCGAGGACCCAGGTTAAATCCTGGGTACCGCATACCTTGCCAGCCCCATAACCCCAGATACAACGTGCCAGCCCTTGAAGTAGATGTAATGGTGCATGTCTGTAATCCCAGCACTAGGGAAGCTGAGACAGGACCATCACTATGTAGTGAGACCCTGTACCATAGAAGAAAAAGAAATATATCTAGGGTCCTGAATCATACGAGGTGATTTCCTCCCTTTCCTTGCTTTTGTGAATCGTTAAAGCTATATCCAAGCAGGGTTGCTTAGAGAAAGATCAGGAAGTTCATGCTTCTTCTAATCAGCTTGGAATTTTTTGCAAGCAATAATGTAAGTCAGCTTCTGGTACTTTGGAAAAGGAAGAGGAGTGACTTCCCCAGAGCTTGAGGAGACAAGGTAGGGCAGCTGACTGATTATCCAACCAATGAGGAAAGACTATCAGGAGCAGGTAACAACAAAAAAAGGCAACTAAGAAATAGACCACAATCAAGGAAGAAAGGGGAGGCTCTATGGAAAGGGAGGGAACAAAGCCCTATCAAGATGAGTGGGGAGTCTTCTAGTTTTTCATTCTTTATAGCTGTGTAACATTCCATTATATAAAAATACCACAACCATTCTTCAGATGAAGAGCATTTTGATTGTTTCCAAGATCTGGCTATCACAAATTTTGCTGCTATAACTAGATACATGAATATCACTATGATCTGATGTTTTCAGTTCCTCTGGGAAAATTCCCAGTAGGGGGATAAATGGATTGAATGAGATTTCCAGTTCTAGCTTTTTAAGGAGTTTCCACACTGCTTTCTTTGGGAGATACAAAAGTTACATGTTTTGGGCCCGGCAGGATGGCTCAGTGGTCTAAAGCTCCTGCTTAGGAAACCTTAGGCGGCTGCAGGGACCACGGTTCGATCCCCGGCACCACATGCTGTGCCAGCCCTGCCCTCAGGGCAGGCTGAGCCAGCCATAAAAATAAATAAATAAACAAGCAAAAGTTCTGAAACAAGAAAAAAAAATAAATAAAATAAAATAAATTCTTTAAAAAAGTTACATGTTCTGTTATACAGGTCTTGCTTTAACTTGCCCTTAACCACCCAGCTGAAAAGTTTAACCATGAGGCATAAAAAGTAAAGCTAGATTAGTATGTTGAGCTGTAAAAGGCTTAAATCAACAATTTCTGACATTGCCAGTTCTGCTGATAACCCACACAATTATGGAATATTGGATTATGTTTACAACTACTTTCTCTTAGTTCAATGAGAAGAAATTTTTATATCTTTCTCTTAGTTCAATGAGAAGAAATTTTTATATCAATAATGATTAGAAAAAGTATCATGTCTGCATCCTGTGCTCTAAATAACTACTAGGAGAACAACAATATGCATTGTACCAATTATTGGGAATGTGCTACATAGGTTTTTGAAACTGTCATATTGTTATTTCTTATTAAAAGCAATAAAAAATTAAAAAGATGAGGGGGGAATTAATTCAGGCTCTCTAACACTGGGAAGGAAAGTCTGATGTCGAGATTCTTCTAAAAACACAGAATTTCTATTTTCTCCCTATATCCATAACTAAGCATGTATATAAATCTCAATCTAAATGTTTTTCCTCCAAATCAAGGGCCTGGCAAAACATGTTAACTGGGAGGAAGTCAGTGGTGCTAGGAAAACTTGGTCAAATTTCCACTGAGTATTTAGAAAAAAAATCATTCTTTCATCCAATGAAAGGAAACATTGAAAATACTGACAGAAATATAGCTCCAGAGCCATAAAATGCAAACAGGATAATGTTTATCTTTGGTTGAAAGGGATTGTTTCTGTGAATTAAGGGCATTTTTCCAGCAGAGCATGGTGATGGGTCTGCCAACACTTCAGAGCATGAAAATGTGGGCCTTGGGAAAGCTGCCACAGTGGTTGTTATCTTTGGAAGAATGAATGCCAAGTTCCTTACTGATATTCTCCTAAAAGATTTATGCTCCAGAAAAGTGAGGTGCTCTGCCAGTTCAATGGGCTCCAGATGATCGAACAGCAGGCAGGCCTTGCCCTTCTTGGATACTTTCTTCCTCTGGGTCACTCTTCTCATCCAATCATAAGAAGGACTAGAAAAGAAGACGGAGCTGGTCAGGGCGCTGAAACCCATTTCACTTGATGGACACTGTTGATCTACAGACTCTGTAGCACCTGGCCTGCTTCCAATAGCTTATGCAAAATACACCCCCTGTCCTTTGTATATGAAGAGAAAAACCACGGAGCCACCACCAATAGAACATAGACTTGAAGTTGTTTACCTCGATAAAGTGGTTTGCTCTAACCCATCCAGAGTCTCTTGCTCATTTTTTCCTATAGCCAAGCAAGCTCTGGACCATAAAGAAGAAGCCAGGGATAGGTATACAAATCTGGATATTTAGCAGCTTTCCAGTGGTGATTTAAGGTGCATGGAAACCACCAAAAAAAAAAGGCTGTATTGCGACACTCTGGCATAATGGAAATGATCTGGAGAAGTGATTGCAAAGACAGAGGCCAGACCTCACTGCCAGGGATTCTGATTTACTAGGAATGAAGCTGAATGATACGTATTTTAAACAAACATCCCTGATGGTTCTTTAATCAGTCGCTGTTGAAGTATTTCAAAAAGAGAATAGGGCAGGAATGCCTAAGACAAAACAACAGCCATTTGCAAGATGGTAACTTTACACAGGATCATGAAATAATTTTCTCTATGTAAAGTTAAATCCACATGAAATAAGACTAACACTAAGTTCTTTTATTACTGAACAAACCAGTGCACCGCATCACTAATGTCAACATTTGCATGACCTTAGGTCAACCTCAGAAGCACCATGGTACAAGGCTCCTCAGACTTAAAGAAGTGTCTAAATCACCTGGGGATTTTTATTTACGTGCGGATTCCAGCCAGGCATGATGGCACATGCCTACAATCCCAGAAATCTAGTTGGCTGAGGCAAGAGGATTGTAAATTCAAGCCCAAGCTGAGCAATTTAGTAAGACCCTGCCCCAAAACTTAAAAAGAAAAGCTTAGGGTTGTAGCTCAGTGGGAAGGCCCTGGACTCAATCTCCAGCGCCAGAAAAAAGAATACAGATTCCAGTTCAGCAGGTGGGGCCCAAGACTTTGCATTTCCAATGAACACTCCAGAGATGCCAACGTCGCCGAGCTGAAGACCACACAGTAAGTAACCAAGGCATAGGAGACATTAACTAGATTCAGACTCAGTAACCAAATACCGAGCATCTATTATGTGCCAAATGCTTCCATATGCTATCTTATGTGCTTTTTGGATGCTTTTCATAACCCCACGAGAAGTGCACTTTTTCTATTTTACAAATAAATGGTAGCCTGGAGTGTGGAGCTGTATCCAGTACGTCTGTGTGCCCTGCAGCTGGGTCTCCATGAGCCAGATCATAACTCTGGAGCTGTATAGATTCAGGTTGAGTGGGGACATTGTTAATCCTGCCCAGAACTTCGGACTCATCAAGTGTGAAAGACGCGTGTGCCCTCTTACATGCTGGATATGTCGATGAGACTGGCATGTGTTTCATGACCCAGTTGACTAGCTACTTCCCGGAATTCCTCAATCATGTGAATCAAACCAAGATCCAAATTAAACTCTGCAGGAAACTTCAGAATCCAGTACCTGAAAGAAATACAGTAATTTGACAGCTGGAAGCTTTTAAGTTGGGTGTCTGTGGAAACTACTGCTCCACAGAGGACTCTTCATGCTAGATCAAATTAACCATCTCCTGTTCCCACCAGCAACACCAGCTCTGCTTCCCTTCAGTCAAGAACCAAGATCCAGCTCCCCAAAACTCTTTCGGACTCTGTAGAATGACAACAGAGAAGAAACACTCCCCCAGACCCCAGCATGGAAGGGAAAAATGTATGGAATGAGGAGATTTAAAAGACTGAAGCCAGGCCCGGCAGGATGGCTCAGTGGTCTAAAGTGCCTGCTTGGGAAACCTTGGGCAGCTTCAGGGACCGAGGTTCGATCCCCGGCACCACATGCTGTGCCAGCCCTGCCGTCAGGGCAGGCTGAGCCAGCCATAAAAAATGAGTGAATAAACAAATGTTCTGAAACAAGAAAAAATAAATAAATAAATAAATAAAAATTTAAAAAAAAAAAAAAAAAAAAGACTGAAGCCACCCTCTGTAAAACCTGATTCTGTTCTTTACTAGTATTCACCATTTTTGGACTGTAGTCTTCAAGGTAAATTCTACACCAACATCCCCAGCAAGAAAAAGGGCCATATTTAATAAGCAGTAAAAGCAGGATCTGAGCAGATTCTATGCTCAAACTAGGTCTACCACTTAGATAAAAAGGAAATTTTAACGACCCCAGAAAATAGTAACTGCAAAAAGAACAAAGCTGTGATTATATTTACCTTATGAAATAGCAGATCTTCAATCGAAACTCACTGCAGCTTTCTCCACTGGCATTTTGATACGTGTCCAAGTTAAAGAAAGAGTCCTTGCACTTCGTTGCCCTTGTGGACCCGTGCAACTGTATTTTCAACTCACAGCTCCCTAGCAAGAGGGCTGAACTAGGGCATTTGGGTTAAAGGCTGACAGTTCTTGCCCTAAAATCCTGATTCCAAAATGATCTAAACTCCAAAACTTCTTGAGCACTGACAAGACGATGAGTAGGAAATTCCACACCTGACCTTATGTGACAGATCACATTTAAATGCATGTGTATTAAAAATATATTATTCAAATAACTCAGCGGATTAAAGCACCTGCAAGTAGGCACAGGGGTGTAGGATTCAATTCTTAGGCCTGCCTTATTGGCCCCACACCCAGGGCACAGAGATGGTGATTGAGACTGGGCATGGCGGTGTACACCTGTGACCCCAGCTACATCACATTCAAACGCTTTTCAGGACTACATTAGGTACAGAAATGGGAGGTTGCTGAAAACACCTTCTTAGTGCTGGCGATGAAAGCCAGGGCATGGCTGGTGCTAAACCAGTGCTCTCCCACCACAGCTGCACCCTAAGCTCTTAGGGGGATGTTTGTATTTTTGTTTTTATTTGAGAAGAAAATCTAAAGTTAGTATCCAACAACACATTATAATAGACCTACTAAAATGTTCCCCGGATCCTGGCAGCAAGGGATAATGTAAGATCTCAGTCATGCTTGTGCCTGAGACAGGGCAAATGATTTTTACTGTCATCTTCACCTTTCCCTGCTGTGTCCTCTACATCAGGGTTTCATTATCATAGAGGAAATAAATCAGGACTTGAATCAGTGCTAAACATTCATTTGTTCACGGTCATAACAGTCAAAATGTTTACAATAAGTGAGCAACACGCGGCTACAGCTTCTGTTTCATGTCACATCTTTGTGATTACCTTCAAGTAGAGTCAAGATGTCCGGGGGATAGCCAATGATTTGGTCTGTCTCCCAGATGTTTCATCTAGATAGCTACATAGTCTCAAAACAGCTGGAAAAGAGATTGTGTATTTATCTCAATTTACTGGTTCTGGATAGACTTTAGGTCTAAATATAGAACTGGAGTCATAACTGTGATGATTACATGGTAGTGGAAAAGATATATGCAGAGAAGCTTTTCTGCCAATTCAGTGGATGATAAATACCATCGGTGCATCAGTAGAACAATTCTCGGCAAATAACTGTTGTTCAGCTCTCCATGGTCATCTGTGGAAAATAAAATAAGGGGTAAAGAGATAACAGCAGAAGCTTGCCTTTTTCCTCAAATCACTAGAAAATTAATAGTGTCCAAAATTCTTCATAAATTCAGTTACTGTTCAATTTCTACTTCTGTTGGCATTTCCTTACAAGTTACACTGGGTGAACCTCACACGTTTCCTGATTTATAGTTGATAGACTGAACAACGAAAATACAGAGCCCTCAGGAAAATTTAATTTAAGGTAATCAGTAATCAGTGTTTTTTTTTTTTTTTTTTTAATATAAGTATGTCCCAGGCATTATTTAGGACATATACAGTGGCTTTTTCTCCCCCAAAATGTTGATTGTCAAATATGGAAGCTTAACGGATCAGTCTGTGTTTTGTCTGACAAATTGGCTCTGCTCAGATTCCTGTGGTGATGTTAAGCCTCGTGCAACTATTTGCGCAAGAATCACCCAACGCTGGGGTGGATACATTATAAAAAGCATGTAGAGCGAAAGCCTCCCATTCAGTAGGATTTACACGACGTGTGTACCACGGAGCGCAGTAGGCGGTGCTGGCCACTCTAGCATCCATCACTGCAGAACAGACCAGGTGCCCTAGGAAAGTGACCTGGGCTGTGAGGAAAGGCAAAAATCCCCCCGCCCCGCCTTTCTGACAGGGCTCAGTAGGAATGGCGGCATGAACGGCTGAGACGGCAGCTGAGGTGAGCCGGGAAGCAGAATTTCAAAAGAGAAGATTATAATAAAAGCACAGAAATAGAAAGGGAGCAGGAAACGTTCCTGAAACATCAAGTAGAGAGTTTGGCTGGAGTCCAAGCTGTGGGCTGTTGAAAGAAAGAAATGTGGAAGGCACTGAAACTAGAGACACAGACTGAGGCAGGCCCGAAAGGCCTTAGCTACCGAATCCCATGTCAGGGAAATAAAAATCAAAATAGACGAAAGCAGGGACAGAAAAATGACGCATACCGAACATCTCAATGCAGGTGCTCAGTAGCTCGTCCAGCGTGGCCGCTTTCCCCAGGCTGCTGGACCCCATGGCTGCGGACCCACGGTCAGAAGCCCCGAGACATTCTCAGCACCAGGCAGGTCATCGCCTCAGCAGAGCGAGCCAGTGATTTTCTGGCACGGTCCTGGCCTCTGTTCTTAGTTGCACTGCAAGAAAACTCTAAACAAGAAAGGAAGTTAATGGGACAGGTAGGGGTCAGACTCCGTTAAATCACACTGCCTTCCTAGCTGGGGGAAAAATGACTTTCATCAATTGTCTGTTCCTTGTGAGAAGTATCAAAGAGACTAAGGTGAGGTCAACCGGCACGAAGGCAAAGGCTTGCGAAACTGTTCCTCAGCTTCTCTGGCATTTTGACACCACAGAGATGTCCCTGTTAGAGACCGACCTACCTCACAGCAAAATACTTTATTTCTACATAAAAGACTTGAACCAAGACACTTATGTCTATTAGGCCAGTGCTCTACCACTGAGCTATGTCCTCAGCCCCTTCTGAGTTTGAGACAAGGTCTTGCTAAGTTACCTGGTCTGGCCTTGAACTTGTGATCCTCTTGCCTCAGCTTCCCAGGTAGCTGGAACTACAGGATCTGTGCTGTCATGCTGTCACACTTGGCTCTGAAGGGGCTCTTTGTTTCTCTCTCTCTCTCTCTCTCTCTCTCTCTCTCTCTCTCTCTCTCTCTCTCTCTCTCTTTTTATAGGGTCTCCCTATTCAGGCTGGCCTTGAGCTCACTCTGTAGCCCAGGGTGGCCTTATAGTGATCCTCCTCCATAGCCTCCCAAATGCTGGGATTACAAATGTGCACCACCACATCTGAAGTGTTTTTTTAAAACAAAATCCTGTGGTTTTTTTTCACATGATTAAGTACTAAGGCAATCAAGAATGCTATGTTACTTGGTTATCATAAGTGTACAAATAGCCGGGTGTGGTGGCACATGGCTGTAATCCCAGCACTTGGGAGGCTGAGGCAGGAGGATCACTGTGAGTTCGAGACCAGCTTGGCCTACAAAAGTGAGCTCAAGGCCAGCCAGAATTGCATAGTAAGACCCTGACTCAAAAAGACAAAAAAAAAAAAAAAAAAAAAAAAAAAAAAAAAAAAAAAAAAAAAGAAAAAAAAAAAAAAAAAAAAAAAAAAAAAAAAAAAAAAA